>VNJQ01006693.1:14376-183959 GCA_008042515.1 Drosophila truncata | reverse complement strand
AGCTATTTTGGCATTTTTCAGCTTTTGCGGAACTTTTACTCCACGCATCAGTGTTGCCAGGTTATGACATCCCGTAAAAGCTAGATTTTGTCAAAAAATAAGCTAAGACTGGCTAACCATTAAAGAGAAATGCTGAAAAACAAGATATAGCCTAGGACACTTTTTAAAAATTTATTGTGGTAAAACTGCGTAAAATAGAATAACAATTTATTTGCCAAGTAAAACATTTGAGGAATTTTTAAAGAATGTGTTTCCACAAAAATTTACTGGTATAGAGCTATTAGAATCTTCCGATGGTTGCTGTGCACATCCTATCTGTTCATAGAACCATGCGATATCAGAATAATATATTGCTAAAATATGCTAGATGAATAGTAAAATTAACTCTTTTTTTTAGCTCTAAGCTAGTTTCAAGCTTTATAAGCTTTTCCATTTTCAATCATGGTGGATATAGCTGGAAATACGCTGAAATGTCAGCGGTGGCCCGCATTTCTCCGCCTGTTTTGTTTTCAAACGTTCAAACGACTTCAGAACACGAGTTTGGCTTTTCCGCTCCTCTCTTTTCCTCGCCGAGCCAAGGCAATATTTACGCAAGTGCTTTTCCATCGCGTCGCGGTTTTCATCGTTTGTTTACGTTTACCAATCGCCTGTCGTTGTGTGCGTTAGAGTGCTTGGATCGGATCTGAAACTGTATTTGTGGTTGTTAGCCGGTGGCTAAAGTTCGCGTTTTAAGTTTTGCATTTGCTCTGAACTCAAAGACAAGCTGCGTTCGCAATTGCAAGCGACACATTTTTATATTTACTAATTTGCTGCACAGGTAAGCTAAGACATACATACGCTACTTTCCGATGCTGCACACAAACACTCTCTCGCGCTCACGCACTCACCAGAAGAAAGTGAACAAGTGTGTGCAGAGTTTATTAGTTTTCTTGGCATTAAAAACAACAATAAACAAAAAAAGAAAAACGGGTTGTGAGAAGTGAAGTTTTTGCCACCTGTCTGCGGGGGTGTGTAAGTGAGATCCAGCTTAATTGATTTAGGCAAGATAATGCGCTTTAAACAGCAAACGCCACCATGCGTGTGTTTGTACGTGCATTTGTTATCCCTAAAATTACACACAAAAAAAATTTACATTTTTATGATTATTTTTGAATTCAAGAATATCCTTATACAATGTAACAACAAAAATAATATAGTAAATTAAAAATAATAATTGATTAAATTAACAATGATACTTTTCTACTGAAAAACCAAACCAATCCACCAATCAAAATTGCAAGAGTAATACCTAACTTAAAATATCTTCACCAAGTAATATTAGATAAATTATTATTATTATATATTATTCTGCAGGGTTTATTTTGATAATATTTAATTTTACAGTATTGCTAATTGCTGTTCCGATTTCAAAAGGAATAGTATTTTATACCTAAGCTGTTTTTAAAGAAATATCGATTTTGTCTTCTGTTTACAGAAGATTTAAAGCCTCAGAACACACAAAACAACATACAAAAAAGACCGCTTCAACTATGAATAAAAAAAACAACAATAAAAAAGGCAGCTAAAAGAACTCGAAATTGAGAGAAAAAGGTCACGGCACTTGCTGCTTGCTTGCGAAGCTTTAATGGGCCGCCTTGGGTTAAAAGCAAAAAGCAACCATGCAAGCGGACACCTTGTAAGCCCCATCTCACTTGCTCCCCCGTCGTCTGTCCCTCTATCTTTGCATTTGCTATTGAAAAATAATTGGGATTAAGATTAAGATTGAAAAGTTTTCGTTACTCTGCTGTAGTCACAATAATCAATAATTTAAATTATCGAAATCAGAACAGCGCCAAGCAGTCTGTCTCTGCCTTGAATCTTTCCCCTCTCCCCATTGTGCCCTTTTGCCACACATATTTACAGTTCAACTTCCTTAATCGGTAATCAAGTCGACTTTATATTTAAAATATTTTCTAAATCTGTCGCTGAGTTAGATTTATTTTTGTTTATTTATTTTACTAACCTGTCAATGTAATCACAAAATTTAATGATTGTCCCTGCAGGGACAGATTTTAAATAAAATCTGGGAGAAAAAAAAAAAAAAAATTTATGGATTTTATGGAGTTTTAACTAATATAGAGAATTTTTTTAATGTGAGTTTTTGGAATATAACAAATTTCTTGAGGTTTTAAATAGATTTTTTTTTTATTTATTATACTAAATATGTTTAAAACTTCTACAAATTATATTATGAACTATTTAATATTAATGATACAGAGTGTTAGTGAATTAAACATTGCTTATAAACCTGTTTGATTTAAATGTTAAATGGCTTAAATTAAATTTGAATTTTGTCCAAATAAACTTGTTGAAGTAAGTTAACAATTTCATTAATAGTAAATAAAATAAACTTCCTTTATACTTACTAATTACACATTTTAATTGAAATGCTTAAGCTTAAAAAATGCCTTGGAAATTTTATCTTGAACTTACTTAAACATTTAAAAATTCCATTATAAATTAAATTTCTTGAATTAGTTTATAAAGTAATTTCTGATTTAAATTAGGAACGTTCCACTGTTTCAAATTTTTTGTTTCAGTTTGCCTTTGCATATTTTCTCACAGTTCCCGCGATGCTGAAAAAAATGTGAAAATTTCTTGCAAATACCTGCATATATGTATGCATACACTCGTACATACATATTTTTATGCCGCCGCTCTTGTTGCCTTTTGCAAAATTTGTATCGAGTTACTTTGGTGGCTGCTCTCATTTGCATGCCGAGATACTCGTACTCAGTTGCTCTGGTTGCTGTTTTTCCAGTGATTATTTCTTGTGTCGCTGCCGCTTGGCGTTGCTGCAACTAAATTGGCCTTAATTGGTTGCCTTTTTGTTGCCAATTTTGTTGTTTCGCCGCTGCATTTGCTGTTTTTGTTGCCGCTGTGACCATATTTCTGTTGTCTTGGTCTCTTATCGGTCGTTGCCGGCCGGCTGGAAGCACTTTTGGCCACTTGGCAGACTGCAGGCCACTTGTGGCATGCAGTCGAGTGTAATTTTTTATTTGCTACCTTGTTGCGCTGCCCTTTTTGGCCGAGTCTAATTGCTGCGGAATTGGTTTTGGCCTGGGAAAGTTGCTTTAAAGATGGAGCACTCCGTAAATTCCTGTAAAAGTAAGCACCAATATATCACTTTAAATTTTTATACAACTATACTTTTTTAGCGAAGATGATACATCTTTCTTTTGAAATTAATTTGTATCTAAGCTATACAAAATCCTACGGCTAGGGCATTAACCGTTCGAGGCGTTATATTGCTAATGCGATATTTCCCAATTTTATTTGTTTTGCCTGTCTGCTCGCGTTTTTTGTGTAGCTCTTTTTTTTGCATTTTTTAATGCGGTTTGCATGGCTTATTTGATTTAATTAGGCAAGCAGCCAGGCAGCAGCAGCAGCAGCAGCAGCAGCCGGTGAGCCGAGTTTTCATTATTGTTTGCAAATTGTGGGAAAAAATGCATTAGGCCCCCGCAACAGCCGCCGGCAGGCTGCGTTTTATAGTCGCAAAAGTTTTTGGTGGCGATTATGCAATCGAAGCTCAGGAACCAGCCAATAAATCAAAATGCCATTCTCAAGACTCTGGCAACTGCTGCAAGTGCCACATGGGCAGCGACACCGGCACCGGGAGCAGCAACAATGCACTGAGCGGTCCCAGTATTCAGAGCATGTCAATGTGGGCCTCCGGTAATGCTAGCCCACCTCCATCTCCACCGTCGCCTCCACTTAGAGCTCCGCTCCCCCTGTTGCTGCAGCTCCTTTTTACCTTGTCGTAGGCCCGCACATATTTTAAAACAGTGGAAAATATTAAAATTTAATTTAAATGAATTTCTTATCTTTGAATTGTATAAGTTATTTGAAACTTCGAATATTAACAATATAAAGTAACAAGTTTGCTAAGAGATAAACCTATAAAATTTAACGATTTAAAGGATAATACATTATTCTGAATAATATAATTCTAAATAATAGTAAAACAATCTTTGTACAAAATTATAATTCTAAAAGATTGAACCGTGTTTTCTGTGTACGACATTTACCGTTCCGACAAGGTCTGACCGACCGGCCAGCTGCCAGTTGGTCTCGATCTCTCAGATTCTTGCCACTTGCTCCGAGTGCCTGCCACATGTGCCACCCATTGCACAATCGCAGAATCGCCGCCGAATCGCACAATGTGCGGCTGTCCCCGCTGTCAATAAGCCAGACCGAGCTAGTTTATTGAGTCGTCCGGGTCTCTGGTCGCCCGGCTCTCGGTTAACCCAACCAACCTGTCAGGCCCACGCGTCGAGGCCAAGTGTTTGGGCCCGAAAAGCATCCGAGTGGCCACTCATTTTGTCACACTATACGATAAATGTGCCTACACTATGTGCTGCATACCCAGCACTCTCGAAAGGGAAGTGTTCTGCCAGTGTCCAAGGTGTGAGAAACGGTAAAGGTATCACTTAACCAATCCAAGTCTTGCAAATCACCAAGGAAAACATTCTCAACAGTCAAATATGTCTATGCAAATCTTTTAAACTAATTGCTTTAAAGTTCTATTAAACGTACTTGTTTTTCTTGTTTTTTTTTAAATTAAAACTTCGAGGTGTATACGATGTTGAAATATTTTCTTGGAGATTTTATGTTCTAAGAGAAAAACATAATTGAAATTGGTCTTACTCTTGGGTAGTTCCATGGTCGAGTGCCAATGCCTAGCTGCCATTTCCTCACAGAGTTTTACTGATTAAATTTCAATTTAAATTCTAGCTGCAATGGGCGGAGTGTGGGGGAAGGGGGGGTCAAGAACCCATGGGCCTGACCCACTTGCCGCCAGCAGGCCACTCCGCTCACTCAGAAACACCTCGTTTGGACTCGGATGCGCTTTAGAAGCCTCCTCCTACATGGAACATATCGACTAGCAGCCTGATCGACTGACCCACAAAGAGCCTTTTTGCCGGAGGGGAAAATGGACTTAAATATAGCTATCAGCTCGGCTTTAAGTGGCAGTCGCTGCCGCCTGAGAAAATTTATTGAATCTCATTGAGCAGCTTTCTATACTTTCTCGCTCGCGCACGGCCAAGGAAAAATGAAAATAAAAATAAAACTAAAAAAAGAAATAATATAAAAAATGGCAAGCGATTTGTTTATTGCGGAAGAAGTGAAAAGTGCGACCGAATCGCCCCGTCTTGGCGGCGCGTGCAAATTAATTTGTCTTAGACATTTCAAAGGCATCTCACGGATGCGTATCTCGCGGTTTTTGTGGTCACTCGGCTATTTACATTTCATGCCATATCGATATATGCGGTCATGTGGCCAGATACCCGATGAGTCTTCTTTTCCTTTCGGCCACAAAGTGCGTTTTAATTAACCCAAGTGGCGACCTGGCCAATTACTTTTGCCAGCTTCTGAGGATCGGGCACTGCCTCGCAGTCGCAGTCTGCGTCTTCAACTGGGATTCGCAATGACTTTCACTTTCCCGCCGGGCTTAGATATTTGCTGGAGCTTGAGGAAGGGGTTACGGGTGTTCGGCACACAGGCCCAAGCCGCGGAGGGTTAATGAGGATGCCACATTGCTGCACATTTCGTGCCGCTTCATTGTGATTATCTTGTTGAAAAGATTCAAACTGTGGCAGCCGCTTTCATGTAATTTATTTGTTTATTGTCTTGGCCAGGGCAAGGCCTCAGCTAACACCCGCACCTCGCACTCACTCCGCCCAAGCGTCGAACCCTCTGACGGATCCAACTACCCAACTATCCAGCGATCCAGCCAACCTAAACCTTTAATTTTGGTTGGGCGGCAAGCGTGATTCGATATTTTAAGGGAGTACTTGAAAAGTCACTCAATCTATTTAGTATTAATTATGAATACATTTTTTGAATTGTTTGAATTATTTTGAATTTATTTAAATGATCCTTTAACTTAATTTATATTCATTAGATCATTTACATTCATCTTAACCTTTTCGATTTCTGAAGTTAAGATTATACAAATAATATATATTTTAATCACCCCACATTTCAATAGCTATTTTATTAACTCTAAAAGCTCTATAAACATTATTTGCCTTCTTTTTTGTATCATTTTGGTTAACAACTTGATAATGTTTGCTGTCTGAAAACAGGTGAGGATCCCGTGATCACGAGACCATCTTCGGAAAAGTACAGGAGTCTGCTGCTGTTACACTTGCACTTGCCATTTGCTACTTGTACCGCTGCCGCTCGTTGCAGCTCCATGTTGCTGCCTGTGTTTACCTATCGTCTCGTTTTGTCTGGAACCGTTCAGAGTTGTCCGTCAATCAGAGCCACAGAGTCTTGGAGTCCGCCAGTCCATCAGTCAGTTGAGTTGGCCCGCTTGACGCTCCGTTAGCTCGTTAGAGCTGAAGATGAACAAGTTTTTCCTAGACTCATTTCTTCATGAAGCCAGGAAGCCAGCGATTTCTCATCTTTGTTGCCGCGGCTGCTCTGGTTGCCTCTCCGCTGTTGATGTTGCAGTTAGTGCTTTCCCTTGCTGCTGCAGCCGCCACCCGCAACCTCTGCCCCCTAAAAGAAAAACCACACACAAAGACACACTCACAGCTCAGGCCTAATTAGCTCCACGGCATTAGCTTTTCTGGTACTTTGGAATCTCTGAATTGGTAAGATCCCTCCCATGCACTTCACTTGTTGTTTCGCTTTCGTTCTCACATCCCGCTGCTAATGCTTTTCCGCGACACTGAGCTCTTCCAGCTCGTATATTTTCGCATACCCATTTTTCACTTCATCAAAAGAAAGTTCCTGGCGATATTGGGTCCTCAAATTTAACGCTCAGCCCGAGAGGGAAAGAAAGAAGAGAAGAGAAAAAGCAGTCGGCGAATGAGATGAAAGAGTTAAGTGCATTTCCTGGAAATAACGTTTCCTCTGCCGCAGACTGCAGAAAAGCCAGTTCGCTTTTCCTAACTTTTCCGCACTTGGGCAGCTTTCAACTTGTTTCGATTTTGTGACTTTAAAGTTTGGTAAATCGAGGGATTCTAAGCCGAAATTAAGTGTAACAATTTATTGATTTTATAGATTATGCAACCTTCGAAGATTAAAATTTTAGAAGCTGAAAGGCTGAACTTATCAATATATGTTAGTTATTTAACATAGCTCCTGCCCAATGGACCAAATAAATTTATATCTAAAGGCAATCATAAAAAGAAATCCAAAGTTTAGGTTCTTTAATATATGAAAGAACTTTTAGTGAAGCTCTTATTTATTTTTTTGAAGTATCCAAAATTTATTTCAATAATGACAGAGCTTTCATAATTCTTTTGGGCTTGCAACTCAAAAAGCATTTTTTTTGTGGCCATCTACAAAGCCATCTTCTGTTTGAATGCATTTGTCTCTCCACTTGGCTGAATCTTCCACCTTCTCCACCGGCGGCTGGTTGAGTCATGCGATATGCGAGAGAAACAGAAGATCGGGCCAGAGAACCCGATCCGTGGATCAGTGGAGTTTGGTTGGGTTTGGGTTTGGTTGGCCGAGAGTCGAGCCCAGTTAGCGCGGGTACTAAGTGGAGCCAAACTCGATTTCAGATGGGGCTCCGCAGCAAGTTTCTTTCCGTTTGTTTTCGTTGGTTGCGTTTTGGCCACATTCCCTGCTCGCTGGCCCGGTCGCTTCTCACATGATTAAGCCAGATTGCTTTCAGCTGGCAGCCTCTGAGTCGGAATCGGAATCGGGGAAGAAGATCGCAGTCTCCGATGGATCTGCGGATCTGCATGAGTTTCTGCCTCTCGGTTTCTGCACACTGCAGTTGTTGTTTGCCGTTTGCCTATTTATAGCTCGGCGCTTTGGACTTTGACCAGATCTTTGAGCCAATGACGCAGCTTCTTTTAACATACAGGAAAAGAAAAAAGAGGTGACTTTCTTCACTTGTATTTTCATAAAGTTTTTAATTCAAAAATTAAGATTTTATAATGCATAAAACTTTTCCACCGAAAATACAAACTATATTGTATAAAAATTGGTTAATTAAGGGTTTTTATTTTTTCGTAAATAAATATAAAAAGTGCAAACTTTTATATTGCATCATCATTGAACTAGAAATGGTGCTATATTTAAAGACCTCAAATTTTCAAAACATCTAAACAAATATTGCAGTTTTACATGAAATATTTATTAATATTATGTGAATTTGCAAATTGGTTTTAACCTTTTGGTTACTTGGTTACTTTGGTACTTAAATAAGTTACGCAACATTTGGAAAAACATAAACCAAAGAGATAATAATAAGATAATAAGAGAAAATCGTAAAACTTTTTGGGATCACAAAACTTGTTGAATTTGAAACTCTATTCTTCTTGGTTGTATAACTTCTGCTTAAAGTTTATGAGATATTTGTGAAAGCAAAATTATTACTAACATTTTAAACCTTATTAATCTTAGTAAACGCTACAATTTGTTCATGTGCAGCGATTTGTGCTACGATTTACATCATCTGCATCCAGCGGGGAATATGTTATGTGGCTGCTCGAGTGGTGGAGCTCAGGCCCTGAGAGGTCGTAGAAGTCGCCGGGTCCATGGCGAAATCTTTAGCACACTTGAGCTGGCTGCATTCTGGTGAGGAGGATGAGGCGGAGCCGAGAAGCGGAGGCATCTTCTGCCCCGAGACCATTGCGAAATGCAAATATCAACAGATGAGCAAATCGTTTCGTTATTTCTTTGACAGCACAGCGCAAACGTTGCATTAAAGTGGGTAAACAAAGGCCTTAGTTGTCGATGGCGGAGATGATGGGTTTACCTTGGAGCCCCGCCGGGCGGAGATTCCGAATCAGAAGATCTAGCGGCGGCTGATGAACGGTTGACCCAGTCGAGTGGACTTGGATTTGGCCAGCGAACTCGACTCGTCGGACTCTAATTCAATTGATGCTAATTTCTAATTGCATAATAATTCATTCATTCGGCCTCGGACTTCCGCATTGCAAAATCTGTGCTACGATTCCAAGAGTCCCTCCTCGCAGGTCTTTAATTAAAGCCAATGAAGAGTTGTTGGCCATTGCAAACAAACACTTTGTGCACCGGCAGAGTGCCAAGGAGGCGTTTGCATTACGAGCACCGAGTGTGGATTACTCATACGCCCCATCGTCCAGATGGACACGCCTTCCCCGGTGAATCTATGGCAACGCCCCAGCTTTTGTGAGCATTTTCCCTGCGTCATGGCTCGGAGTCACATGAGTCGGAAAAATGGCCAGGAGGCCAAGTCGAAGGCTGGCATATTTATTGCCCAGCATTGATTCTGCTCTTAACTGGGCTCTGGGTGAAGTTCTGCCTGATTGCGCAGCTATTTGGCCGTTTGAAATTTAATTGAAAACGATAAGAACATTAATACAGAAGAGAAATCTTGTCTTTATATTTTCGAAACCTTTTTAGTTTTATCCATTAGACATTACACTTTTAAAACTGTCGATTTAATACAATCAAGGGCTTATAGCTAATATCATATAACAATGTTTACTTCATTTTAATTTATAATTTAAATTTAAACAAAAATCTGGTCTCGCAGAAACATTTAGAATTTAAATGCAATTGTTAAAAGTGCACTTATTATTCGTGAACGAGTGTGCGCTGTTTTCTTTTTTTTTTAGTTTGGTCTGGCATCCGTTTTTTCCCGGCTTGTTAATTTTCACTTTGTCCGGCCAGCGGAAAATCACGGAGAAGGAGAATCGGAAAACCTTTTTCAAGTTCATGGCTAGCAGCGAACAACAAATACGAACAACGCCTGAGAGCTGCAATTTCTGAATTAGCCAAATTACTATTATTTGCCGCAGCCCAAGCACAGATACAAAGCCAAGCACACACACATGGATACACGCTCTCATAGATTTAAAACCAGACACGGATACACTGAGGCAACAATTGTTTTATGTATTCCCTATTAGAGAGCATTACGTTACGGATAGAAATAAAGAAGGCAGACAGTGCCATGAGTTATAAAAATATATTTTTATTTTCCCCTTTTTAAATAAAACAACGTTTCAAAATGTATTAAATCATTAGCTCTAATTACTTATTTTTGATATGTATTTAATATTTGGCTTAGAAAAAATTCTTAAATCCACAATTTCTATTGCTTATTTACATCTTTCAGTGTACTTACACAGCCACAGCCTTGTCTGTCTGGGTTTTCGCCTTGGCTCTCAAATTTTTGGCCCTGCATTCGGCTGAATGATTTAATGTCCTTTTTGGCAGCCACACCCCGAAAATCTCACCCCAAAAAGCGCTCTGCAGTTGTGCAAAAATGTTGTTGTCTAGACTGCGGCAAATGAACTTTATTTGGTTTTCCCCTATTCTATATCTCTCTCTTTTCCTATTTTTCTATTTCTCATTTATTTTTCGGCGAAAAGTGAGTGTTTTTTGGCGGGGCTCCCTCGGCTTTAGTCAGGCGGGAGCTTAAGGACCTTCCCCCAATTCAATTTATAATGCCGCGACATTTTGCACTTTGCTTTGGCTTCATGTTTGCGTGACTCCAACAAAAAGAAACTAAAAATTAGCCAAATGATAACATTTTTTTTTTGCTTTCCTCATTTTTTTTTGTTTTGTATTTTTATTTCAATTTTAATTCAAAGCGGATTTTGGCATTACCTTGGCAGGGTCTTTGTTTCGCCTGGGGAAATGGAAAAGCCAGTCGGGGCCACGGGACTCGGGACTTGGAGGGGTTCAATGGAGTTCAGTTTTGATATTTGCGTGTGCCCGGCCGCAAAAACTTTTCGAACCACGATGCGCATTGCCGATAAGGTCGCTCTCCCTCTCTCTGTCTCAAAATAAAAGGGTTTTGCATTGCATAACACCATCAATCTTTTGACCAGGCCAAAAGCACTGGCTCTCTGGGAGGATAGGCTCTGCCGCAGGCCATATATCATTCACAGTGTCTGGCTCGCTTAACAACATGCAACACAACACCACCGAGCAGCACAGCACAGCTCAGAAATGGAAAACAGCAATTAAAGCCGGTGAATTGACAAGAAACTGCAGATCCAAGCAATATTTGCGAACAATTGTAATCTCTCAGAGACAATTGCGGCTTTGTCTTTTTGCGAATTCAGGGTGAGGCTGCCGGCAAAATGTTGGCCAAATTGTGGGGTACTTTTCTACCATGATTTGCCATTATTTCTTTTAGATAGTAAAAAACTCAATTTGAAAATAAACCCAAGAAAAGGGAATGCAACGAGCTGGAACCTTCAAAATAATTGTTGTTAAACTTTGAGCAAAAATAACGAGAATTTTAGTAATTCTTAGATACTTACTTTTATGAGGATATCTTCAAATATTTATTCAAAAATGTTTAAAATCATTTGTTAAAAAATATTAGGTTATTTCAAATAGTGCCATTGAAGGTATCTCCTCTACAATAACATAACTTATAGTCCTCATTATTTAATTTTCTCTCTTTGCTGATTGAAGGTAAACAGAAAGAATAGAAAGAAAACAAACCGAAAATTTAAACTATAAATTGTGCACAAATTGTGATTAAGGTCAAGTTTGAGTTTTTTTCAAGAGCTGCTTGTGGGAATCCCCCTCTTCTCCGTGAACTCTCATTTTAATTACAGAAACGGAAACCGAAACACATTAATTTCGAGCAATTGAGCCACGTAATTAAGAGAGATGATTACGATGCTTCTGTAAGGTTAGGAAGAGTCCAAAATTGCACCGCCAGCAAGTGATTCTCGATTCTGCAACTTCCACATCCACTTCCACAGAAAATCTGCAACTGAGTTGCGAGTTCATAAATTTTTCGGTTTGTCGAACCTTGGACATAACGGTAGACATATATACAGTGCAACATGCTGCGATTCTGCCGTGTTTGCGTTTTGGATTGTTTCGGTCTCTGTGTTTTTTTGTTGTGCCAGCTCAATGTTTGTGAATGAAATATTTGAATTGGAAGAAGCAAACTGTTATAAATCGACCGGGCAGAGGGTCCTGGGGATAAATGCGGTAAATCATGAGGCATCGAAATCGTATTATAATTGACTTATAAGGGTCACATTCTAGGGATTTTTTAAAAAAGGTTTTTGGTTCTAATTTAAATTAATGGAATGACTTGACAACAGTTGTTAGTTCTTTATTTAAATTTGAATAACAAGTGCAGTTTTTAAATATTTTAGAAGTGATTAAATTGATATGATTTTTAAATTTGAATTGTTATTTCAGTTTCATTTATCATAACATTCACTTAACTAATAATTTCCCATAAATCTTAGAACCCAAAGAGAACTTGGGATAATTAAATTAGACACTAATTTCCTATATCTGCCCTCCCTTTAATCAAATCCGGCAGTAGAACTTCCATTAATTACCATGGCCGTATCTAAAGTTTAATCTTCTTGCATAATTTCCATGGAAATAATAGACCAAACACAAAATTTCATTTTCTACAATCGCTTACACTTCTTCGGCGCTTGTTTTGCTTACTTTCGCTGCCAAGCCGCAAAAAACAAAAAAAAAAAAAACTAGCAAACATACGAAATAAATAAGACGGCAATAAAACCGATAAAATACGAATAAGAAATGTAAAAAATAAATAAAACGCTTTGGGGGCCCAGTGCACTGGACTCTGCACCGCCCTCTCTTCACCTTGGCCACGCCCACGCAGCGTTTTGGCGATTTCATCGAAATGCGCATAAATTTGTGGCCAGCACTGTGGTTTCTGCGGGCTTTCTGGCAAGTGAGACTTTTGTGGCGCCCACTGTCCATGTGGGTGGTCGCCGGCGGAAAATTGGAAAAAAGATCATTTGCATCTTTCTCTCTGGCTTGCAAGTGTGTGTTTTAAACCACAGAAAGAAACATTTGCAGGTTTTAAATTGTAAAATATGTTAAATATATAAATTTAAGTTTAATAATGTAATATAAAAAATATTACATTTAGTTCTGGTATGCCGAAAGATATTTATTTAAGATCACAAGAAAACCTTAAAAAGTTAGTAAAAACTAGTAGGTTTGAGAGTAAGTCATAACCTACATATTGAAATTGATATTACCTTTATTTGTATAGCTTATATTTTTTAAATCTAAAAGGATAATTGTCAGTGCATCTGAGTGTTTGGCATCGATTTCTAAAGCAAGAAAATTTGCATTTAATTGGGCAGATCTCCAAGCAAAAAACAAAAGCGGAGGTGCGACTGACTGTATATATTCTGCTTTGAAGTGACAACCTCTGACCATTTCTCGAGTAGCCTGGGAAAACGCCGCAGATTGGATTTGGCTGACATCAATCAGCCGGGGATCTTTGCATTTGTCTGTTTTTCTTTTGGGGGGTCGGGGTTTGTTGTTTTATCTGCGACACGATGACGTTTTCAAAATTAAAAAAGACAAAAAACCAAAACAAAACAAAAAAGAAAAAAGCCGATGAGTGAAAGTACATTTTCGTATGTTGTGCTGCAGTTGTTGTCATTTCATTTCATTTCATTTCATTTCGTTTCGTTTCGTTTCGGCCGTAATGTGTGTAAAGTTTGCAACCGTCGACAGACGACTTCTCATGGCTGTTTGTCTCCTCGTCTTTTGATTGTCTGGCGATAGCCAATTGAGATTTTCATTTGTCAGTCAAAACAGTCGAACACAGCCAAGCGCGCTGAGCTGCACAGAAGAGGCAGAAGAAAGACGACGAAAAAGACGCGTCTGTCAATGACACAGAAAGAGAGTTTAAATCTTCGGGGCCCGAGCATGATATGTACTTGTTACTTTGTTACCTGGCTTCACCGTCGCCGTTGCAGTGAGACTGATTAGACTTTTGCCGATGTATCGGCGTTTCACTTTCGCTGATGCTGGGACCTTGGTTTCTACTGCGTCATCGAGAGATTTCCAATTCTCTAATCTTCGGCACGTGCCCAGCTGCTGGGAGTTCCAGAAACTCTTGGTCAGCTAATCGTCAGTCGGAAGTGCACTTGCCTCATGACTCCCGCTGAGAATCCAAGGGGGAAATGGCTCTCATCATCCACAAATTGTATCGTAACTGTAGGTCATTGGGTGTCTAGTAGGAATTGCATTTATGTGGGTAGGAAATAAAAAAGAAAATAACTAACATCATATAATACCCTGTTAGGTCATACAAAAAGGCTAGCCTAGCATAGGAACACGTCAAGTTCTTATCATTTCAAATTTTTCATTATAAAATGTGGTCGTCACATCATTAATATGGTGACGCCAGTCGAGACTATACCCGAAGAGGTGCTACTAGTATGGGAAGAGATGTCCGCCAAGTGGGAGGAGCAAACCTCCTGGCCCACCCTAGAAGAGGCCACAAAGGTTTATGGCGCGGCTGAACAAGATCACGAAAATGCCACATTTCTAATACAGGACCTCGAGATACAGATCGAAGATCTAGAGATGCAGCTGAGACGCCTCAGCTGCCTCAGAGAGCTGCCGGAGGATCAGAGGAACTTTCAGGCGGACTTTATACGTGACCAGATTGTAAGGAAGCAAGCTGAAATTCTCTCCTGCGAGGATGGACTTGTAATTATAGAACAACGCGTTCAGCGGCATCGTGAGATCTACCATCATCTCCTGACTGTGCACAATCGCAAGATCCAAAAGGAGCGATTCCCACAGAGGGAATGGCCGCGTAGGCAAAGCCAGTGTGTGGGGCCCCCAGACGAAGAATCGGAAGAAGATGAGTATGAATACTAGAATATAGAAATGATATGTCCGAATCAGCTGTACATAATGAATACTTAAAAGGAAAAGCTGTGGAAGTGGATAGAGAATACATGGAGATCTAAAAGAGAAAGAGTATTTAGTATTCATAGATTCATCAGTGGAAAGGATAGCGTAAAACGTCTCGGATAGCTAGGTCGACTCTGTTCTCTTCTGTTGATGCGTTGCAAGCTTCAAATCAAAATTATAATACAGAAGTGATCTCAATGGGCCTTTTTTTTGCTAGACAGCGAAATTTGGTCAAAGTTGGGCGCCACTGTCTAAACCTATAGAATCTTAAAATACTAGGTATCAACTATGCCTCACTGCAATGAATAAATAGTTCTCATTACTTCAGTCCATGGCGTTGGAGAGTTTTTCTCTTTTCAACCAGTAGTCAAGCTCCGTTGAACCCTTGCCTGAAACGGTGACCTCAGTAAATTCGTTTTTAATGATTCAGAGACTTGTCCTTCAAAATTAATTACGCCCTTTACTTTACCACGAGCGATGGTGAGTCTTACCTCAGTAAAGCTGGCTTCGAATGTTTGAACTTTACACTCGGCACATAAATCTCGGCTAGGCTCAGCTGAGCCGGCTAATTACGCGGGCAATCTTTTAATTATGGTCCAGCAATTTCGGAAAATGAAATGAAACAAAAGCGACCCACAAAAGATTTGTTAGTGTTTTCCACATCTCTTCTCCGGGGTCTCCTATGGTACACTACTTCTCTCATTACCAACGATTCTTGTCACTAATCACAGTGCTGAAGAACAAAAGTAAAAAATAAAAATAAAACATCAACAAATGTAACTGGGTCAAGTTGTTGTTGCCGCTGCTGCCGACGAAAAATACAAAATAATTGTGGAAATCTCAAGATCTTTTTATCTGCGGTTTTATTTTGTTGTCTTTCGGTTTTGTTTATTTTCGTTGGCTTAATGCGCCGGCGGTTGGCGGCCGGCTGAAGCGGAGTGGAGGGCTGAACTGGGGAACTGGGCCGAATTTCAATTAAGTTTTCAGCCCGAAGCCGCCGGCTCACGCCCCCAGGTTCTCTCCCAGCCACCTAACGCACTTGAGGAGCGCGGAGAAAGGCTTGAGAACTCGGCGAGAATGACCAATTAGGGTGTATTAGACAATTAGAGGTAATCAGTCTTTCTGGTAATTACCTTTTCAAAATTATAAGAATTGAATTAAGGTTCAGGTAGGTGTTTCCGCTTTTGCCTACGATGATTGATCAGGATCCTACTTTACTGAGTCTTTCTCTTTTTTTATTCGCATCCAAAAATTAATTCAAATGACACCATGTGAAAGGTGTTTGCTGATAAGGTTACCTTTCGTGTTAGCATTGTGGTAAAATTAATAAACAAATGATTAAATAATCGCTTTACTATAAGCTTCAGTGGTCTCTATCGCTGTTTATTGATTTATGGGTTTAATTATTGTAATTATTTGCAGACAGGCGAATGTTTATTTTAAATTGTTTGTGTTCGAAAGCCAATTTGCTTTTCATAACAAAAATATTTTGAAAAACAATCGAAAGATTAGCTATCAGCCTCCGCCGCCTTAGCCGCCCGCGAAAAACAACAAAACTAAGGATGAAAATGGCGAAAGGTGATTTCGTGCGATTTTTCCGACTGACATCCCAAGCGGGTCCATTGTCCAACTGGACGGGAGTCAATAAAAATTATTTCGCGAAAGTTGTCGCACAATATGGTTGCGCACATAGTGCTTACTTCATTTTCATTAAGTTGTATTTTTAAGTTTTATTTTCTCCGACTTTTTATTAGATTGTAATGTTTAATGCTGCCGCTGCTCCGACTGTGGCTGCCACTGCCCGTGGCCAGTGGCCAGTGGCCAGTCGCCACATTTCGCAGCCATAATTCAACTAATTAAATGCACATGAAAAATTCAGCACTCAAAAAGGCAAACTTGACAAATGGTACCAAGTCTTGAGTTGAGCTTCGGATGGAATACCACAGCCAAAAACTTTGGATGAAACGCACTGCGAAATGTTTCAAATTGAAATGCACGTCGAATGGAATTACTGAATTTTCAACAGGTGAAAGAGTTTTTGGTTGGAGATTGGAAATAGTTTGAATTAGCCATGGGAAACCAAAGTCATGCAATGCCTGCAAGACTGACCCATCTGGTTTGGGGTTAAACTTATTTATGAATGCACAAAATGACGTTTGAATTAAATTTAATGTTGGATTTATTACTGTTCTATATAAAAATCGGATTGATTCACTTTGTTTAATTTCGATTATTACTCGCAGTAAAAAATATGTTTATTTTACCTAAACTGTCTTAGGCTTTGATCTTAAACTTAAATGGGACTTAAATTTCACCGGTAATGGATTTAAACTGCATGAAGATTTCCCTCCAGTATTCACGGCCCAAGTTAATTTTGAAACAATCCGGCAATTACCCGATTATGGTCAAATCTCTGGATCTTCACCCGGCCACTTAATGGAATTAACCAGATTAGCCACGGGCCGGTTCATATGTTTTCGATGCTTGTTAATGGCGGTCAAAGACGTCGAATCCGAGAAATGGTTTTCCCAATCAATTAGCTCTGACCTCCAGCTGCCCTTCGGACCTGCACTCGCCGCTGGAGTTTTCCCCATTTCCCCGCATTTTTCCCTCATCGATCACCCCGCCTATCCGATTGGCAGTGATCGCCGACACGATATTGCCCTAGGTTTGGGCTACCGTTCCGAGTTCCGACTGGTCAACGCTAAAGAAAATGAAAAAAATAAAGAAAGAAGTGGTAAAGAAAAGAAAATAGGCAAAGAAAATCCCAAAACAACCCAACCAACGGCCACAACTTGGGCGCAACTTTCACTAATTTTCAATGCGAGCAAACTTGATTTGTAAACTGCAGCAACAGGACGCACTTCGTTTAATATTTCTCACCCATTCTCGGTCCCACCGCGCCCAATGCCCAATCAATTTGACAATTTTCCACTTTATTTTCCACACTAATTGGAATGGACACGGGGGACACCGTCAGTATTCTTTCCGGTTTTTCATTTCGTCGATTTCCGATACCCTTCGTAGAGGAAAGTAAACATTGATCAGGGAGTTCATTAATTTAAATACAAATTTAATTAGATGTTAACATTGTAACTTATATTTACCTAATTACATTCCTCAATAATAAGTGAAATAAGTTTATAGTATTTAGGGCTTCTTTGAAATAGCTGATTTATAAGAACCACACTTTTAAAATCATAATGAATACAATATATTTCCTTAAAGTAATGTAAATAAAAAGTAGTATTATTATCCATTAATAATCCTAGCTAATTAAGGGATATAAACAAAGTAAATAAGTGCAACATTTAAAATATAAATTAGCGTTCTTATATAGAATAACATGTTTCTAATAAATACATAAAACCCCCGTTGTTGTCTATCTGCCCCAGAAATATCACTGTTAGGGTAATTAATGTTTCCATTCACTGAAAACTCATACTTGCAACTTCCTTTGCGGCCTTCCGCTACAGTTTATCGTTTTATTATGACACGCAAATGGCAAAATTAGCAAAAATATTTGAACTGGGAGCCAGTCTGGTCTGCCAGAGCTGTGTTATAATTATAATATAAATCTCGGTGCTCAGAAAACCCCATAATAGACTTGTCTCGCTCCTGGCCAAGTCGCAATGTTGGCCAAATCTTGTGGCGTTTTATTTTCATTTAATTACGGCTTCTGCTGCCGGCACAGGCGCTGCTGTTTTGCTGCGGCTGTTGCATTAATTGGCTTGTTTTGCTTAATAATGATTATTGGTTTTTATGACTCTTTGATTATGCGATGATGCATCGAAAAAATAGAGTTGCTCCAAGTGGGAAAGTCTTGGCTTTTCGTTCGGCCTTTTTTCTTGTATTTCTACCAGCGGCTCTTGGCGAGGTGTTGAGCATTTTGTTGAAGTTGATGGCCTGTCAGTCAGTCAGGCAACTCAACTGACAGACAGACGGACAGACAGCGTCGGTTAAAAACGCTGGACTCTTTCTGTATTTGTATCTGCTTATGCCGGTCGATGGTGTGCTGCTGTCTTAATTATGTAATGTGCGCTTTTGAAGACAATTTAAATGGTCGCCGCCGCCGCCAGTTCAGTGCAGTGGAAAACAAACACGAACTTCGGTGGCCCAGAAACGCCAGGAAGGCGGTCGAGATGCTCTAAAACCGCTTCTCTTGGAGAAATGGGGGCCATTAACTTGATTACCATTATAGCACTTAATTGTTTATTGGTTTGTTGGCGGGAAATGGTCTCTAGAAGCAATTGATTTATTTGATCTACATTATAATAAAAATGCTTTAGAATATTCAAGGCTTGCGATTTTGAGTTTGTTTTATTCTTATGTTACCTCAGGAAGGATCAATGTATCTTTAAAAAAAATTTAGCTAGAAGAATTCAAAATTTCTTTGTTATTAGCATATTTTATGACTATTTGAAACAACTTTATACACACTACGTATACTTAATATTTTCAGCATAATAATAAGTATACGAGGGGTAAATTAGGTTTTTTTTTGGTTAGTCTGAAAAAAAGGCTTTTAAAAATGTAAATTTTTATAAAATACAATGAATGGCTTTTAACATAAACATATAAAACTATGTATAAGAATATAAGAATAAAATAATCAAAGAATAAAGAGAATATAAGAATATAAGAATAAAATAATCAAAGAATAAAGAGAATACAAGAATATAAGAATAAAATAATCAAAGAATAAAGAGAATACTAAATGAAACAAAATCAAACGATTTCAATAGAAATATAAATCATTAAACTTATATCAAATCAAGAATTTTTCAGAATACTGCATACTATTATCACATTAACTATGTAACCCGTGTACTTTGCCCTAATATATAGAGTATTCATCGCATAATTATATGCACTTGATCGGCGGAGAGCTTGAGAGCGGGACGGCAAAATGTGCAACTGAAGTGGACAGCCAAGTGGACAGCGAATTATGAATGATTACGCAATGCAACCTCATCGATGGAGCTGGAAAAACCGTTGCAGCAGCAGCAGCAGCAGCAGACCCAACCTGCAGTTGCTCCTTGGTGAAGCTCTTGACCCCATTATCCATGGCACGCCATGGAAATGAAAAGCCAAAGACCGAAAAAAATAAAAATAAAACTACGAATCCAATCTGAGACACATCTCGAAACGCTTCAGAAACTTTGGACGCCCCCGAAACTTGCGTTGCATTTTAATTGCTCTGTGATTAAGCGGCAATTACATAAAATTAAAAACAAAAGTTGATTTCGAACTTAATGATTACAGCAGACAGAAGAAGGCCAGTGACGGGAAGAAAGTGAGTGAAGAGCGAAGAAAACTACAGAAGATACGAAAATAAAAAACGATTAGTTACATTCGCTTAACAAAATGTTGAATAATTACAAATAATTATGATAATTCAACTAAATACCTGCGCGGGCGGTTGCATCAGCCCAATTTGCACCACTAACCCACCGAACCACCAAACCACTTTAGCACGCAAGCCGCTCCACACTTGGCTGGTTAATTTATGTCATGATTCCGCACATAAATTCCAAAGGAATTCTCCTATAAATTACTGGGGCTTTTCCCTGTCTGTCGCCCTGCGTTTCGCTATTTTAGTGTGTGTTTTTAGTTAGCAAAGATGTTAGCGATTTTGTTTTTGTTTTCTTTATACCCTAACAGGAGGGTATGATAGTTTTGATCTGCCTTGCTGGTCTTTAAGGATTATATTTTCTTAATCAGAATAATTTTAAAATTATGATTTCAAGCTTTATTTAAAAAAGCATCTATAACTCTCACAAAAGCCTTTGCCTTTAACTCAGTATGTGATACTACGCGCACAATATACCCTAGGAGATAGGAGAAAATAATCCCCTTTCTCCTAGGGTATAAAGCATTCGCCTTAAAAAATGAATATCTTCCTTTATCGTTTGTTTTTATTTCAGCTTCTTTGGTCATGTGTGTTTTTCCTTCATTTTCTGGCAACATCATTACGAAATGAGTCTTTTTCTCCGGTCTTGTTTTTCGTTCCCCTTGCAGCACATATGAGATTTTCCCCCCTTCCACGTGATGGAAACTCGTCGCAGAGCCAAAGATCCCCGTGACATTTCCCCATGCAAGGAGGAGGCCTCTTGAAAAAATACTTTTTGGCATGCGCTGACACGAAGAAAACATTAAACATTCTTTCGGGCTAAGGAGAAAATTGAAAGGGGATGTGGCGGGGGGAAAAGCCGGGAAACCGCCGGCCTGCATCAATAAATTTAGCTCATAACGCTGAGTGACAGTAATGTGTCATCAGCGGGTGGAAATAGTTTCTAACGAAGTGGGAGTTTTGTGGGCGCGTATTTCTGTTGAATGAAAAATGTGTTTATCTTGCCGCCGAGGTGGCGCATCCATTTGATCTGATTTACATGGATTTTACGATGGATATATAGCTCGGCTAACCGCATAGAATCCAGAATAAATATTTATCAAGGGGATACGAGGGTGTCAGTCAATTATTGTAATAATGCGTTGGGATTGCTCATTAATTTATTTTAAGGGGTGTGGTAAAGGTTATGAAGATACTAGGTAAAAATTATTTACATGGTTCTCATACTAATTCAAATCTTTATATCTTAATATTTCAGATAAATGCACACTCCCAGTGAACTCTAACATTATCTGTTTATGAATTGGTATAACGGCTTAGAACTCATAAAACTGTAAGTTATTATTTATTTTTTTATGGTAAATCTTCTTGATTTTCACTCTTCGATCTTTGTGAAAGTGGTTTAGTTGTCATTTACCCACAACTCTTGCCTTATATAATAATTTGTAATCCACTCCCACCTTTCGTGACGGCCAATTCGAATGTATCCTCGAGATACTCGAAAACCTATAAATACTGTTTTTAATTTCGCCTCGTTATAGCACCGAGCAGCTGCTCTCGCTCCCCTGGAACTAATGAAATCATCAACCTGTGGCCACACAATCCATCAAATTTAAGTCCAGAAAGAGACAGAGAGCCAAAAGTGTTAAACAATTTTCCACAATCACAATCACAATCACAAGCACACACACACAAACACAACACAACACACAGTGTACTTGTGTGTATGCAAATGAAGTTTTGAGACTTATGCCGAGTCTCGTTTGAGTTTTCGAGTTTCGCTCGTGTGCATAATTTAAAATAATGACGGCACATGAAACTTAATGCGTCTGCCCCGCAAGAGATCGATCGAGTGGCAGTGGCAGTGAGGCTGCGGCAGGTGAATCAAATTGAACCCGATGAGCCTGGGGATAGATGCCTGATGCCTGATGGCTGATGGCTGATGGCCAGCAAGCGCACGCACCTCGGTCACGCATCCGAGGTGCAACAGGTGTCACTCTCACTCTCACTCTTACCATCACTATCACTTTTTTCGGCGGCGTGAAATATACCCTACATACATAACAATTAGCCAACCAAACGAACACCCAGCATCCTTGCATATCTGTGATTTGTGAACTGTGATCGCTGATCGCTACTGGCCATATATATGTACATATTTTTACATCGTCGTCTCTTTTTTTTTGTCACTTTCCTTTTGCAATGCAAATTTCTCGTGCCGACTATTAATTGCTAATGGCAGTCAACAACCAAAAAAAAGTAGAAATAACCGTTAAGACAAACGCCAAGAAAAAAAAAAAACCGGCCATAAAAATCGTCAACCAAATGCGGCAGCCTGGCTAAGTCCCTCGCCGCTTCTCCCCCTTTCGGTCACCTGAATTTTCCACCGGTTGCTGATTTTCCGCTGCCCACGATCGGTGCTCATTCACAGTAGGCAGCAGCTACTGCAGCTTATATGCAGATTTTCTGAAAAGTTTCTCTGGGGGGAAAATATCGCCAGGGTTTGAAAAATCCAGTTTGAGGATTTTTTTATTAAGACAGGCTTCAGGTGCTTCTGAGTTATGAATATTTACAGCCGAATATTTGAACGCAGAAAGATACAGAATTCCCACTAACCAAAATATAAAATATCAGATAGATTGGATGCTAACACAATGTATAATATTTCCCTTGACTTTAAGTTTTGTAGTTAAATCTCTATATCTTTATATAATATATATTATATAATCATAAATCGAATCTAATTAAATCTAACTTGTATAAAAGCATTGATGAGCAGATTGAAAAACAAATTTTTCCTAATTTTTCGATCGCGACTATTGCCACATAAATGATTTTGAAGCTTCGGTCAGGTCCAAACTTTGGAGCAACTGTGTGTCCTGCGGCCAAACAAAAATAAAACTTTCTTTGCATAGTCTGGATCCAATGGTCCACCACTCGACTACCCCTACGTGCCCCTAAACACCCGAAATGTGGCTATAACTCCCTCGATTTGGAGTTATCAGTGATCTTTGGACGTTGGCACGTTTCGTTCATTGCCTTGGCTGTGGTTGTTGTTACTGTTGCCGCTGTTGACGTGTTGCCAAATGGCCATATTCAAGCTTTTATTGTGGCTCGTATTAGATTGCCATGGCCAATGCATAACTCTGTTATTGAATGCGAGCCCGAATTGGAATCGGAATCGGAATCCGATCAAGAGCGCGATTCCAAGAAAGCCAGCAGAAGGCCAAGAGTAAGACAGAGACTCTGGCCCGAGGCAAGCGATTCGCGCTCTTAATATTTATTCAGAATAAAAAATAGTTGGAATAATTCCAATTGGGAATTTAAATTTATTGAATGTCCTTTATTTCAGTAACATTATCCATTCTCCAAGACAAATAGAATTGGAGATAATGTTTAATTTACCATTTACAACTTCCCATACACCATTTAGATACGTAAAATGATCCATTAAGAAGCCGTTTCTTATAATTTGCAAGATAATTAATTGTTTGAAGCGTAGCGGTTGTTATGTTTACCCTTAGATTGGATTATATAAACTGTTAACTAATGCTTTTTAATAGTTTCTAATTTGTTATGCAGCGCGTAAACATGATCCATTAACGAACAATTGCTGCTCATAATTTGCATAATTTTGCATGTTTTCTTTTGAAAAAAAAACCTGTTGGTATAAACTAATGGTAGCTTCGAACTCTGGCAAGATCGCTGCCAATATAATGTGCTAAGATGTATCCACTTACATATTTCTTGTGTACCCACAAAAAAAGAGAATAATTCTAGCTGAAGGTGAGTCACTAAGCTCCAATATAAGACACGTCTGAGGTTCTTAAAAGTCAACAGCATAAATCCCCGGTATGAAAGCGATCTCCTATCGCCGTCCTAGCAGTTCTCCCTCTCGTTCTAATAAGCCAAACAATAAATCATCATTGGGGCTTATATATTCTTAGCAGATTTCTTTGCCAAAAACTCTGCTGACTCACGATCCCCGAAGAGCTTCAGGTCCCAAGCTCCCAAGTCCATGTATACCAGAACCATGGCTTCCCTCTCCCAGTACCATTCCCATTCCCAGGCTGGAACGGCGCTTTGCTTTGTGTCTTCTCCGCATCTCCGCATTCTCCGCGGTGATTCTTGGCTTTCCTGTTGTTCTTCTTAAACTAACAAATTCTGGCATGGTCAAAAAAAGTAAAAAAAAAGAGAACCACCTCAACCACTTCAGGGAGATCCGAGGAGAGGGGCTTCCAAACAGGATTGGGCACATTGCTGGACATCACGCAAGGAGACTGTGCCTCGTTTCCACTCTTTGGAGGAAGGAGAAAGTCTCCACGAAGGGCGGCCAAGAATCTCCAAATCTGATTTTATGCTCCCAGGTTCCACTTGAAAAAATATTCACTAGATCTGGAAAAATATAACAAGTAGTGCAGTGGTGAATCCTAAAAAGTAATAATTGTATTTTCTTTTTTGTAGAGCCAAAACAAGTCGCATAAATTCCTTCAACTTTAAAACCCTTTGTAGCCTCTTAGAGTTTAGCCTACTTGCCAAATGTAAATCATATTTTTGAAGTGCGCCCTTCGGCCAGCTGCCAAGCGGCAAGACACGATATTTTCTATGTTTTTCAAGTAGCCAAACGGCCAACAACGAAATTTGTTATGTGCCTTACATTAGTGGGTGCATGATGATGGACCCTTCGGCAGTTCCTGCCTCGTACCTACCACTGTTTTGGGTTGTTTCTTTTTTTATTTGGCCAGTATTGTTTGGCAAACGGGCACCAGCAACAGCAGCAGAATTGACATTTCCTTTTACAACATCCAACAAGCTCTGCAAAATGAAAACGATAAATCAGCAACAGCAACAGCGGCGTTCGTTCCATGTGATTGTCACGCTTGAAGGATTTTTCTCGTGGAAAGCAACAACAAACAACAACAATAAAAGCTAGAAAAAAACTTAATACAAAATAACAACAAAGGCGAAAATGAATTTGTTGCTTTTCTTGTTGGCCACCGCTGTTAACAGCATTTGTTGCAGTTGCTTTTTATGAACTAGGTTACTATGTTTGTTGAGTAATTGAGTTTAGTTTTTTCGCACACACGAATGTGTCCATTGTGTTTTGATTTTGTTTTTATTGTTGTCGATTAGGAAGCTGCCTCACATGCAACTTGGTTTTGTTTTTATGTTTCTTATATATGTTTCTTGGCAGGAAGTAAGACTTAGCGAGCAGTGCAGACTTTGTGAGTTACGCTGCCAAATGGGATTAGCCTTACAAGGCAATATCCTTTACGGAAACTAATTATCTTTGATATTTTCAATTAAATAAGGCTCTTAATTTCAATAGCCTAGCTAATAAAGCTTAATTAGGTTATTACACATGGATTATATCAATAAACTCTAATTAATTTTGGTGCTTATATAAGAGTTAAATGCAATTAATGAAAATAAAAGAAAAAATCAATTTTTAAGGATCTATATAAACAGCAAAATACTTATGGGAAATTAAATTAAATTTCTACGCTTATTGTAACCTGTTTACAACCCAATAAATTATTACAAATTTGATAAATACAATAAAGAAATACCTATTTTTAAGAAATAATATAATTTAATTATTATGGCATAATAACGAACTATTTGTCTAGCTGTGACCGTTAAAGTAGAATTCGTTACAGAATGGAAATTATTTTTACTCGGAAAGAAAAGAAATCACATCATATAACATATAACAACTATTCTACCAATGAAACTCCAAGTGAATTGCATCCTAAAATCTTGACCTGCAATGTGTTTGGTTGTCGACTTCTCACTTTATTTTATTTGCTACTCCTGGCTTCCTTCTCTTCGGTCACGTTCCAACTTCTCTTTTTGCCACTATCCATCCCGTTGCCCCTTTCCTCTTTTTTCGACTGTCTGTTTTGTGATCTAATTACTGTATTTGCTGTCCATTTTGACTGCTGCCTCCTGTGTTTCCCCGCTGAATCCTCGCCCGTACAAAAAGCCTGTTTAAAATCGTCGTGCTCCGTTAGTAACTCTTTCCTCTGCAGCGGCACCCTCTGGCTATTTTTTCATCTAACTAGGAGCTAGTTTCTATGGCTCTCTTTCGGCTTGTGTATCAATTTGGCGCATTTGCTTTTAGTTTTTGATTAGTTGAAAAAAAGAGAATAATTGAAGTTTTACTCTAGAAAGGATTACTCTAAATAATTAATATTTATTTAGGGTAATCAATAAATACTATAAAAATAAATTTAAAAAATACGGTAAAGGGATGTTTGCCTTTTTCCCTAACTACCAAAAATGTGATATCTGCACATTTTCATAGATTTCGTCACTAGCTCGTATTCATTTGCACTCAGCTTCCTTTGAACTTGTGTTCTTTTTATGTTATTTGATTATGACATCATTCGGCTCCTTAGCTTCCGTTTGTGTTGAGCAAATAAAGAGGACTTTTATTTGATTTTTGTTTAAAGAGAGATCTCCGGTTGCATTCCCATCTCGGAAATATTCACTATCGCGGCCGTTTCGATTAAACGAATTTCCGTGACTGGATAGTAAAAATATTGGAATCCATAAGGAAACCGATTTCAATTGCGATGACGATGCATGTATCAATTTTCACTTTCCACGATGCAAGATACTTAAATACTTACTTATATAAGTGGTGTAGGTTAGAGTCCCCCGCGCAGAAGTCGAAAAAGAAATCCTTGTACGTGAGGTTTGTCTTCGAGGTCACGTGGGAAACATCGCAAAAGAAAAAAACAACACGTCTTAACTGCCTGAAATTTCACCTCAGCTGCTGGGTAAGCCAAAGATTAAGATCCCAAGAAGACACAAATAATACCTACATATTAAATTATAAAATATAAACAACGCAAAAAATGAGGTTTATGTAAAGCCTCTGGGGAATACCTCTTGCGAATTAATTATTATTTATTAATTGTTATTCAAAGAGTGTAAGTCAATCTTTGCTGATATTTGTTTCGTATTGTGTTTTGTTTTGGCACTGCGTGGATTTTGCAATTCGAGATGAAAGTTTGTCGCATGCATTACCGAGATTACATAACAGGCAAAATGAGATGGAGCTGGGGGCTGGGGGCTTGGGGCCTCCACCCAACTGTGGCAGTCAGTCATTCAGTCAGTTCAGTTGGTCAAATATGTTTACATAAAGCTAAATATAGACACGGACAAATGTACAAACAGGACACTGGAGCAGGACGGGAAGTTACCCGGGACCCCGGGACAGAGAAGGAGTTAGAGCCAGAGCCAGAGCCAGAGCCAGAGCCGGGCTCAGATGGACAGCTAGTCAAATGGTCTTGTTAATTTCCATTTTTCTATGCAAATTCCAACTTCCTCGACACAAACACACACGCAGGCGAGCGCTCACAACGAAAATGGCAATAAATGCAGGAGGCCGAAAATTTGACTTGCCATAAAAATTGAAATCCAAAATGTGGCAACAGAGGGAGAGGGACGTTGGTGCACAGTAAAAATATTTATGTTCGAAGATTAATCATGTAATCTGAACAGGACAGTCTCTGTAAAAAATAAATTATAAAAAATTTTATCCGTATTCCGTTGAGAACTGTAAATTAAAGCTTATAAAGTAGGTTAAGTATTTTTTTATAAAAGCATATTAATAGCAATACATTTTAGATTAAAAAACTATCTTTATTAGATCGTTTTTATCAGTTTTTTTCTGTGTTCGGTGGGCGTCTGTTAGGCAACCTCTGTGGGGGCAAGGAAAATGGGGAAAATGGAAAATATGCCACAGACACATGACACACACAGACAGAGACAGACATCATCGGCGGAGAAAAGTCAACGTGCAAAAATAACAAACAACTGTCAAATGTCTGACAAACGAGACAAGGAAAAAGACAAAACTTGCGCACAACCACCGACAAAAATAACAATAACAACACGAGGAAGACGGCGTTGTGGGCCAGGATTAATGGGAAGCCAACTGAGACCAAAACGCCGATCAAATTGCATTAACACACAGAAAATGAGAGTATCAAATATCAGTCAGTGAGCTGTGTTTAATTAAGGGAATTTTGATGAAATTTATTATTATTATTTTAAAGGTTAAACAACTTTCAGTTTCCCTTCTATAGATGTCCGTAAAATAATCTAAATTATTCAAAATTTATTGAATAATTCTTTTTATTATAAATAATACAGTATTGCAATCAACACCTAGAGCTAGCTTTTAATAAAACAAAATGTTGATAACCCCGTTTCGTAAATGCTTTAAATCGCTTTTTGGTATTCCCGGCTGCAAGCGAATAAATAAATCCAACCATTATCACTTTACGCCGGGTGTTAAGCAATTTCAGTTGATTTCATTACATTTCTGCGCTTTTCCTTTCTGTTTTTTTGTTGGTTTTTTTTGCTGTGGTTGTCTGCGTTGTGCCTGTTGGCTGCTCTGTGTTTGCTTTCACGCGGAATTTCAGTCGGAGCAATCAATGTGAATGCTCCAGAGATTGAGGGGGGTTTCTTCTGCTCTTCTCTTATATTTTTTTTTTGTAGGAAGCCGATGATGTGGAGTGGAGCTTATGCAGACTGGCGAAAGAATGCTGAAATTGAAGATGCACTGCACTGGATGCTTGCGTAACGAACATCTTCTGCTGTGTCTGTTGGTACTTGTTGTGGCTGCCGTCGCTTCAGCTGACTCCTCTTCTGGCTGAGCTGCTGGTGTTATCAACGGTTATTGTTAGCGGCTTCTGTTGTCAATTGCATGGGGTATTCCCAATGGGTATATCGGCTTTGTAAGGTTCTAACTACGTTGCTAATATAATTATTAGTTGATCAGAATGTTTTTTATCTGAAAATAAAAAGTTATATCTTTGTTATGGTATTATTTATGGTTTAACTGACGCTGTTAATGATTTAACAAGTGATCAAGTTCATATTGTATTATTTCAAGTCATTCATCACCTCAGTTTCATGTTGACTCTAAAAAGAGAGACATTAAATGGGACCGCTAA
The DNA here is from genome assembly GCA_008042515.1 of Drosophila truncata. Classification (NCBI taxonomy): domain Eukaryota; kingdom Metazoa; phylum Arthropoda; class Insecta; order Diptera; family Drosophilidae; genus Drosophila; species Drosophila truncata. The sequence goes on along the minus strand of VNJQ01006693.1, from coordinate 154,955 downwards.
CCAAATCAAATTAAACTGCAATATTATTTGTATTCATCAATGAAAATGTTAATTTGAATACCCTAAAAACATATAACTCTTTACATTCTCCCTGGATTTTTATTGAATTTAAAATATATTTTTTAGAGTATTAGAGTGTCTAATAAAGGCAAAATTACTGGTGTTATTGCATTGTCTGCCGCAATGTCTCCGCCTGGCAGACATTTCTCTAGCTTTGCCTTCTCCCCTCCAGTCTCCATCTCCGCCTTTAATCTGAATCTTCCGCCGTGGTCTGGACCCCGTTCCACGTCCATGAGAGATGTCATCCGGAGAGGAGGAGCTGCAGCACATGGGCATGTCATTTCTTGGCTTCGTCGGGCATCTTTGGCATTTCTCAAATTTGCTTTTGTGTTTTGTGGATTTCCCGCCGTGACGCTCTCCTTGGTATTTCCACACAATCCCAGCTCGATGTTGGGTTCCTCATTTTACTTTTTCTGCAGCAGATTTATAATTATTCATTGGTTTTTGCAGTACTGGCACTTGATCGGCTTGGGGGGCGAATGAAATTCACATCACGTATACGACGGGTGGGCCCAGTGAGAAGCCTCAAGCAAATGTGCTCTATGAGGGGAGAATAAGTCTTATTAAGCTAAAGGAAAACTATAAATTATTTGAATGACATAAGCTGAGGAGTCGCATATTCCATATATTATAATAATGCCTTATTATTTGTGTAATACAGTACACATTACACTTTATAGATAAAACTCTATAAACTAATAAATAAAATACAATTTTGCTTTCTAAAAACCACTGTTCTTGTTCTCTTCATTAGACCTTTTACTGAACATTTTTAATTGTTTATTTCCCTTAACTCATGCACTTATCATAGTCACATCACGTATACGAGGAGTGGTCCCCATAAGAACCGTCAAGTAATTGCATCTGATTGGGGAAGGCAAAACCTTATTAAGCGCTTGCAATACTATAAATTATTTGAACGCTTTAAGTTATCCATTTTATCTATTTTTACCCGTTTCTCCTTTTCACAAATGCAGCTCATTATTTGGGTAAAAACGCGCCTGTCAAAAATTCAATAGGGAAAAGCCGAAGCCTCGTTGAAAACGAAAAGATATAAACTAGGGAAAAGAGATGGAAAAAGAAACACAATGGCTGGCTCTGGGTCTATTAACAGCAGAGAGCTCTAGAGGCGAGCTGTGCCGCCGCATAATGAAAGCGAAAATTTAAATTTTTGATACAATTTGCAATTTTGTTGAGCCGCTCTTTGGATCCTACTCCTACTCCAGGCCCACTATACTCCATCATTCAGTGATCTCCTGGTTGCCACACCTAAAAAAATCTTTGTAATATAAATAAACAATAGATAAATGAAGAAAAAATTTGTATCAAGTCATTAATATTTTCATTTGAAATAATATATTTTTAAGTCTGAATTTCACATAAAATGTATTATATATTTTTTGTTAAATCTACTTTCTTTCTGTGGATTTTTTAGTTGGCAGTTTTCAGTTTGCAGTTTCCAGTTGCCACAAGCGGCGCAACAGTCGACAAGTCGACAAAGAAAACAATTCATCATGTTGAACATGGAGGAACCTTTTCGGTTTTCCTCGAAGTTGCAGCTCGGCTTCAATTTATGCGGCGCTTAAATCGATTGCTTTGCCACATTGCGGCAATTGGAGCTGCTGTCCACCTCCACCTCCGACAGCTCCAGCTCCTCATCCAGCTTCGCCAGCTTTGAAAGCTTCTCTAGCTCCCCGAGATCTCTACTAGAAACCTCCAGCTGCGCGGAGTCGTTGTCGTTGAACCGTAAAACTGAAATATGAAGCGGCACGCGGAGGGGTTTTTGGGTGATGCTTTGCGGGTGGATTGGATCGGTGCCAAGAGCCTGGCATCGCGTTGAGTGACCACGGACCACGGACCACGGACCACAGACCATGGAATCTTGGGGCCACGAACCGCGGAACAGGCTCTTGCTTCATTAAGCTATTCATCCATCCATCCATCCAGCGATCCCGAGCCGTTCGATCCACTCGATGCGATCGTGTAGTTTTATTTCGCTCTTAAATTTGCGCTAACTAGATGTCGCAATTGAAAGTAAGCTGTCAAATATTGTCGGCGGGGGTGTATTGCATACTATATACTATAGGAGTAAGTGGAAGTGTAGGCGAGCGGTGGCATAACTCCTCATTATAATGAAGAAAAGGATTCCAATCGATTTATGGTACCAACAAAATTGTTATGAGAAGTGTAAAAAATAGGAAATGATTATGTACGAGTGGTTTGCTTTCATTGCATTGTTTTAAATCTCTTAATATGGAATTTAATATTAAAATTTAAGTTAAGTTTAATAACTAAATTATCATATATCCTAAGTATTGGCCTTGGCAACAAAAAGAGTTTTTAGTTTATGATTGCCCAATGTCAACGGACTTGAAAGGCGCTAATTCGGCATGCTAAAACCTCGATTTGATTGCGTCAGAATCCGTTCATAAAACTTTCGTTCATCCGGAAATCAAAGTTCAAGTTTATCACGACCAATGATGGTCATGGCATAAAACGTAATAGATTTATTTTTCGCGCAATTCTGAAAGCCTAATGACGATCCTCATTTAAAGTTCAAGGTGAGCTGTCAAGGACTTGTTCCACTCGACTTCGACTTCAATTGTTTTGAACGCTCTCAACCAAAAAAAAAAGACTCTCCAAAAGCCTTCCTTAAACGTGGTCATGTGCAAATTTAATTACTGAATCACAGCCGCAAAGCCGTCAAGTATAAGAAAGGCCTGCGGCTAGACAAGTGTTATGAAGTCAAAAAAAGAAACAAGCCAGAAAAGAAAGGTGGCTTTGGATACCCTTGTCAATTCTTTTTTGCCAAAAACATTCCAGTTCTAAGTGACAGGTACAGGTATTCGTATATGTCAAACTATTCTAAGACCCCCTCTCGAGAGTTTTAGAAAAAATCCGAAACCAACATATTTTTGCAGCTGCCTAAAATAAAAGAGCCTGGGGCCGAATGTCCAAAGAACATGGCAAATCTTTTAGTTTCGTTAGAGCTCATGCTGCTGCGACTGCTGGTTATAATTGTTAATAATAATTTATGCTAATTTTTGTTAGCACCTTTTGAGCTGAGGCCAGGCGTTTCACCAATTCATAATGTTTGTGATTTGTAAGACAAACAAAAGGCGGCGGTTGGAGCTTGAGAGCCGCTGCTGCTGCGGCTGCTGGCGAATTCTCTTATTTGGAATGTGGCCAGAAGAAACGTGTTTTCTAACAAAGGCCGACGCTTAATGGGTCGACAAATACAAGCCGCAATAAATAAATAATAAAAAGAAAATGCCCAAAAGGGATGGGGAAGACCGCTGTGTGCGTGAGTATCTGTGGGTCTGCGTCTGAGCGACACTTGATCTGCACAGAAACAAAAAATGAATTGTTCAATTAGTGATTTAATGGTATATAAATAGCAACAAAGAAGGGAATTATAGATAGAAGTTAAATAGAAATTCAGAATGATTATGAAAAGAATATAAATAATATTTTGGGGTTCATACTTTCTAAAATATGATGATGATTACTAAAATGATAGCTATCCACATAAAATAGCTGCGTAATTTATAAATATTAATTGTTCTGCCAAAAAATATATAAAGTTGAAAAGTTTAATAACTATATATAAACCTACTAGATTTTAATATCGATCTTCACCTGCTTTGCTTTTCTGCGTGTAACTACTAAAAATCTTAGAGACGCGTTTATGTGGGCGATGATCTCACCGTCGGAGCCATTTAATTGGCCCCAAACCGAATACGAATCTCACTTTTGGCCCTGTCGTCTTCCCCCTAAACTTTCTTGTTATGGATGTGGCGCGCGCTCTGACCGAATTCGGAAGATGAATGTGCCACAAATGCATGCGGAGTGAGCCACGGGTGAACTGGTCGACGGGAAATTAAAATAAATCTCTCAGGGCCATAAAAATCGAGTTATCTCGTAATTTCGTTAAATCGTAATTGTTTATGCAAATTCCGAGCGACTGACGCACAGTTACAGATAATGCTTCGAATGCAGGGACTTTCTGTCGTGGCATGCATTTCCACTTAATGTATTTGGACAGTGCGGAAAGCGAACGGATTCGCATTTGCATCAGAATTGTGATTGACAGTCGGCGCACATGGCGTATACGCAATTATGGATGTGCGACTATTCAGACATTTCCTAGACTGCGTCGCCCGGGTTCCATTTCGGAACGCACATGGCCAAGGGTTCTACATTACAGTAGAGACTTGTGGCAAATTGCCTTAGCTCGGCCCCAAATCCAAGCACAGCTAGATGGTTTTTAATTAACCCATTTTTAGTCATTTGCGCATCCGGCAATTGGGGCAGGAAATGACTTCTTCCAAGCGCCGGCCTGAAGATTGAAAAGCACAAAAGGCCCTCAAAAAATAACTCGTCGTTGATGCAAAAACAACGGATAAGTTTTAAGTTGACAGTGGTGTCACAAAATGTTGTGTGTTTTTAACGGGTTTAAGTTGTAATAAAAATTGCAAAATAAAGGTATTTGAACTAGTTAATTGCATATAAAGGTGATTTCCCAAATAGAAGCTTTAAAATTTTGTATAGTGAATAGCTCAATTTAAGTTATGTCATTCGTTTTTAATTATTAACTGGGATATGCAGGAATCTAATAATCGGATGAACAGTTAATTATTTGTTTATAAAACTATCTGACATTAATATAAATATCGAATAGGGATATCATAGAATCTGTTAAATAAGTCATTTTATAAAGATCAGTAAAAGCAGTCAGTTCTTTATAAAATTGTCAGTTAATTACTTTAAAGACAGTTAGACTTACTTTGGAACTCCTTAATAAATTCTACTTTTTCTTATTGAAGATTGTAAATTCAGACTCTCGAGAGTTCACTGTATTTGTAAAAATAAAAAACAGTTGCCAAATTCGGCTTACGGTTAACGATAATGATACGACCGCCGGTGATGATGTGATGATGTTATTAGGAGCAGAGCCCGTTTGTCTCTCAGACAGACTGACGACGCGATTGCGATCTGTAAGATCTCTCGGCAACCTAAACTCCAGTTTGTGATTTTTTTATGTTGGCATTTGGATATTTTTGTATCTTTTGGTAGACCTAATTGATTCAATAATCAAGGTTTTAAAGCCGCTTCTACAACGATTTTCGTCTGTCGTTTCAGGTCCCCAAGAAGCTGGCGGAGTGGAAACTCTCGCGAGAGTGCACGGCGTGGGAGAGAGAGCGAACGGTACTTCGGCAGCGTTCGGCAATGGCCCGAACGCCAGAATCTCGTTTTCCGCACATTTTCCATTCGCGCGATTCAATCTTTATTCGTCGCTCGGTTCGGTCGGTTCGGTTCGCGGTAGTGAGTGATTTCGGGTATTCGAGTGCCTGCGCGCAGGCGTCGCGGTTGCTGGGATAAAAAGTTATTGCTAGTTGCCAGAGGGCTGCCAAAGTTCGTTGGAAAAAGTTAATGCCCGCAAAGAAAAAAAAGTCAAAAGCCGAAATAAAAGTGTGCAAAAATCCAAATGTGGCCAAGTCCGAAGGCAAAACAACAAGAATAAAACACACTCTGCGAATACGACGGGTTTCGTTCTTATCGCGCTTTTGTATTTATCTTTTTTTCTGCTCAGTGCTTGACCATTAAAAAAGAACACAGAAATCCTTAAGCCCCCAACTTGGCGTTATTTTTAGACGATAAAAGAATCTGGGAAAGCCAAGACACCGAGTGGAATCGGTGAACCGGGGAACCGGGCTATCGAGGAGCCCAGAGCCAGCGGAGACCAGCAAGAAAAAAGCAGCTAAAACGACTGAAACTGCCACGAAATGGGCACCAAGTCACCCGGTGGTCCACAGCGCTGCCGTCTGATCTTGCAGCGTTGCCTGGCCATTCAGCTGACCAAGCCCGGCCACACGCCCGAGGACTTTTGGATGTACGACTCGGGATATATGATATTTCAGGTGAGTTTCGTCGGTTCCCCATTTGAGTTTGAGCCCGCTTCGCAGATTCGATTCGATTGCCAATGCACGCAAAGAAAGCGGGACAAAATAAAATGTGATTTAATAGGGTTTTGAGTAAAGTTTAGGTTGAATTTAGTATGGCTTCTAGCAAGGATTAGTTGCAACTTAAAGCAACAACTGAGCTATGAAAAAGATTTATTAATTTAAACTTGGGACCTGACACGAATAAACATTCAGACTTTAAAGACCGTAATTAGAAAACGTATTAATTCGAAAAAAAAAACCATCCAAGAATCTATATAACACTACAATATTACAGTACTTTGTATAGCTTATTGGCAAAGTTTTATTATTTTTATATATATTTTATGCTCTTTCTCGTGGTCTTTAAAAAATGTTTTAGATTTAAATCGATTCACCTTTAAATTTGAATTACATAATTTATGAGTTTTTAAACAACTTTAAAATGTGACGAATTTGTTTTGTGTTTCAATCTGCTAATATGAAATATTTGTTAGTAGAAAAAATCTACATTTCCTTATATTTTCCTGCATTTTAAGGAGATCTAGAACTATCTTATTGCTATTTCATTCTATGCCCCTAGTAATAACTCCTTACTTTGTAGACCCTGCATTTTCCCAAGGCAGAGCTTTCATTTTCGATAATAATGTATTAGATCTATGTTTTAGCTTCTTAATAACCCCAAGAACGAATTCCAACTTATTAAAAGACATTTTTTTCTGTGTGGCTCCCGCGATGAGTTTTTGCTTCTTCTGCTTTTAATGTGCAAGAAAACTGGTTTGCGAACTGGTTGTCCAGTTTGAACTGCAAAAAGTGCGTCAGGCTGGTGGAACGAGAGGACAATACTGGGGCCAAAAAGAGACAGTTCGATGCGAGGTGACGATGGACTGAAACTCCCGCTCAAGGTCGCCGGGGTGGTTTTTGACGGGGCTCGAATGGGTTAGATGGAGTGGGCTGGCATGGGTGACGTTGTTCGCCTTTATTCGCGACCACTTCCCATGAAAATAAATGGCTCGGAACGAGCGTCGGACGAAAATCCCCCTTAACAGGTTGCTGCTGGGTTCTCTTCTCCTTCCGCTCCTTCCCAGAGGCGTCACCTAGACTAGACACGGACTTGCAACAACCAATTGCACTGGCAGAACCCTACCCCGGCTCTGCACAGTTGCAACGTTTGCCATTTAAGCGGCAACTTGGGCTTCTTTATTGCCACCGCCGTCGCGGTTATTGATGACTTTCGAAAAGAAGCCAAAAGTCGCCTAAGTTTCTGGCCAGGAAGCCGTTGTTGGCCCCTAGATAATGCCCCGAAAAAGACTCGTATATATAAATAAGTTATGGGTTCATGGAACTCCCAACCGCGCTGATCGAAGTTTATTCATTTCGTTGATGTTTTCGTTTCAGTTCGGTTTGAATTTAAATTTTAAATGAAATAAATTCTGGGCTTTTGTGTTGAGGAGGCTGCTGCTTCCGTTGATTTTCGTTTTTTTGTGTTTTTTTTTTTAATTTGTTTTATTTGCTGCCTGATTTTTATTGTGGTTCTTGCCATTGTTTATTGCACAAATTGCCACTAGAGGTGACGCCACTGTCGGCTGGACAAGTTCAAGTTTGAAGTGTTAATTGCTAAAATGTCAAACCCATGATGAGCAAAAAATCGGGAAAAACTCGGTATGCTAATGGTTTCGGTTTAGCGATTGCCTTTGGGCAAGTAAATCGAAGGGAGGCAGTCGAAAATCATTAATATTTTTCGAGTTTTGAGAAGTAAATAATATAAATGTGATAATAGTGAAGATTAGATCATTTTATCATTTATTTTATTATAGAATTAGAGTATCAATGTATGGCTCAACAGTTTTAAAGTATCAAAGTTTTCTAAGTTTCTAACATTTCCTAAGTCCAAAATACTCCTCTTAACAATACCTTCCAGGGTGAACCCCCATAAAGATCCATTTTTAGTTTCAGAGCAGAGACAATGGTCACCGACACCTCCCTACGAATCACTTAATTCCCTCACAATGCCGGCTAATTTCAATTTAATTGCCGGACTGCCAAAAAGTGTGGAACTTCAAAAGGCAGGCCCGCAATTACACTTCGTCGCATATATTTTTTTTCGTCAAGCTCGATTTCTGTTGTTCTCGTTTGTTTTGTTTTATGTTTTTTTGTTTGTGTGTGTTTTTTTTTTTTATTTTGCCAATTTGGTTTGCATTTTGCATACTAAAAAGTGTCGCATAAACATTCCCTTGAGGCGTACGCTGTATTTTTTGTTTAGTTTTATTTTTAAGTGTGTATGGAGCTCTCACATAAATTACAAAACAATCGCCGGTTATTCATTTAGCGGGTTTTCCGGACCACTTCGGATGTGCTGTTCGAGCTGGGCTAATTAATACTACGTGCCTCTGGATTTTCTGTAATACTCACCAGATAAAAGCCAATGAAAAGCGTGCCCTGAATAGAACTATGAACTATGAGCATGATAATTTAGGGCAGCGCCACCGTAGAAGTGCGTGAAGCATGAATGGGGAAATGCTAATGCCAAGTGATGAATGGAAAGAGCGTCCAAAGAATTCCACTCAGGCAACGAATGCATTTTCTCATAAATTTCGTGGCTCAATGAAGTGTGAACTATGTAGATTGAGGTGCCGGCGTTACCAATTAAGGAAGGGAAATAACTCCCTAGGGCGGGTCTTCTGCTTACAAAAAAAAAATAATAAAAAGAAGCCATCGACCATATCGGCTGAGCAAGAGTTTCCGGTGTTGTTTCTCAAGTTTTAGGGCGTGCCATAATTTAAAAACTTTTTACACAGCTGGGAAACGCTTACGAGACAAAATTTGGGAAGGTTAAAGAATAACAATGGAAGTTTATATACATTGTATTTTCGCCAAATGAAGCCTATGAAAAAGTAATACATAATAACTATAAAAATTAAGCCGAAAAACAACTCATTATAAGCGAAATAAAAGATAGCCTTGGCATTTTCGTACAACTCTTAAGTTCTTAATGAAGATGAAGAAGAGTTCAGTTGTATCTCCAGCAAAAACCAATTAGTTCTGTATAATTTATGAATGTATATCAAAGAAAATGAAGCTTCTGTATACATTTTAAAATTTACTTCTTGATAAAGCCTAAAATAAATATAAATATTTACTGCCATTTATCTTTTGGAAGTGCTAAGGAATACTTTAATAAATAAGCTACGCTTTGTAAAGTAAGTAAAGATTTAAATCAACAAAAGTTTGTTATTTTATTTTTTATGGTTATTTTAACCAGTAAAATGTATAAACAAAGGGAAACACTACATTTTGTCGTTAAATCCGTCGACTTTTCAGAACAGCGTTAAATAGAAATCTTTATTAGCATGCATTTTCTTGCCAATAATATAATTAAAGCTGAAACGAAACACATTATTTTTTTTATGTAGGAAAAATAAATGTGCTGAAAACAGACAAAACCCATAAAGTTTCTCTTATTTAAGCCCTGATCTATGCACTCGTTGCCAGCTCCTAGTAAAGCTCTAAATGTCAGTTCGGCTGAGGTGGAGAAACTGATTTAAAGCCGCAATGCCAGACTCAATTTCCAGGCATTTAAAATCGGTTTTTATTATTTGCGCAAATTTGTCAGGCGTGCGGCGTGGCTTTTGGAACTAAACTAAACAACAAATACAAATAGAAAACGAAAATTAAGATGTATTTAAAAAAAAAACGAAAAATGTATACTCTTTTTGTAAATATTATGTTTTTAAATAGGGTAATGATATCCGAGCAAGGAAGTTATTATTTAATAAAATCAAGTTTGGCCATAAATATTTAAAATTTTCTATGAATTCCAAATGCAATATTTCTTATAAGCAGTTAATTTATAAATATTCAATGCTCTTACTTTGATATATTTTGCAAATTTTTGATTTATGTTTTAGGGTATTAAATATCCTCTGAATGTGTGCTAATATAACCAACAACTAACAACTAACAACTTACGACCCAAGACCGACTTGACTCCAAACTCTGATCTCTGGGAGCCCCGAGCTGATCTCTGAACTGTTTTGCTGTTTTCCGTACCGAACACTAAGTTCGGTGTTCGGTGTTCGGTGTTCGTTGCTCGGTGTTTAATGTCTGGCTGCACGCAAATGACTTCACCTAAATCAACTTGTTTTAGTTGTGCTTTTGGTGCCTTCGGTGCTCCCCTGGCCCGAAAGACAAAGCCAAATTAATAAGCCTGCAACAAGTTTTGAAATAGCTCAACGGATGCGAACCGATTGCGTCATGTCTAGAGCGCGGGAGTTTCTTCTGGCAGCCTGAGAACCGCACTTGAGATTTGCAAGGCAGGTCCATAATAATAAAATCCATAAAATAAAACCGGAGAAACCTAGCTTAAACTGTTAAAAGGCTAAAACTGGCTCTGGAAATATCACCGCGAAATGGAAAGTTCGTTCAGACTGGGAACGGAATTGTTTGATCGGACTAGAACGAAGGTAAACCTGTGATCGTTATTAAAACGAAATATATAATTGGGAAAGGAAGGTTGACTCCGGCACGTTGATATGGCTCATAATGTTATACTCGTATATCCTTCACAGGCTTTAGGAGCTACAACTGGAATCATTAATTAACATGTTGCAACTGTCATCTGCCGTTTGGCATTGTATATTTATTAAAATATATGAGATCATAAGTGGAAAATCATAAATAATAAACAATAAAGTCACGAGCATGATGAACTATAAGAAAAATAAGTTGATCATATAAAAAAGAAGAAAACATATTTATAGATCAGAATCGTCTCCATAAAATATTCAACTGTTCAATCAACTGTCTCTTAAAAGCATCTTTCGTGCACTTTGTAAACCATTTATTTGTCAGAACTCTTACTCAGAGTCAGTTCCTCAAGCCGTTCATCATTTCCTTAAATAAACATTTCCTCTTCATATTCTCTGATTCTTTTCCTGCAAAAGTCCAGTTCCAGAATCGATTTAGTGGTACAATCACCGGTCGGGGCACTTCAGAGTTCCGGAACTCTAGCACAAACACAGAGAAAATAAAGGAAAAGACAATGATTCGATGGAGTTGAGTCTCCTCGGTTTGAACCGTGCTGAGCAAATTGATTTATCGGCACGCGGCACACTCAAACGGAGAGAAAAGAAAAGAAAAGAAAAGAAATGAGATTTGAATTGTTATTAACCCCTTCTACCCTCCCCAATTGCTTTGATTGGGTTTAATGAAATCGAATCGATGCTGCAATCGTTTAAGCGCAAATTTACTTTTTGTCGTCTGTGGGCTTAATTGGCTGGCGTGCGCCGCCTTATGATTGCTTTTCATTAATTTCGATTGCAATCATCGCCGACTAATTTGATTGACAAACATTGGACGGACGGAGCAGCGAGCACTCGCTCTGGGCTCCACCTGCTACCGATTGCATCATTTGCCTCGACAAGGTCGCCGGGGGCCATTGGCGTCCAGTGGCAAACACTTGGGCTCCAGACTTCAGTTCAAGTTGAAGCTCTCGTTTCGGCTCTATTTATTTATTATTTGTTTTCGGTCACGCTGTGATTGCAGCACCAAAAAAGCAAAAAAAACAGCAGCCAAAAACATAAAACCCGCAACACATTGGACCCCACGTACTTGTAGTTCAATCTTCATGCCTCGCGCCGTGTCTGCGAGATCATGTTTATTTGGGAGTTGCACTTATTTCACGGGGGAATCGGCCACATCGTCCATATGAAAGCCAAACACATATTGTAATTTAAATTTAATAAATACAGAAAACGAGTGCGAGGAAAACGATTGAACGAAAAAACCAACTAGCTTTGTTAACAGCCTTTTGAAATCGCTTGATTGAACTGATGATTACCCAGCTGAAATTGGAAGTGTGTTTAGGTTTTATATGTTCATTTAAAACTACAAATATTTAGTTTATGAAACAGCTTTCAGCTTAAAGGAAATTCATGAAAATAATAGAAGGATAAATTATGATTACCTAGAACTAGATCGCAGGCTTCACTAGAAAAGTTTCTATAATATTTTTAATGGCAAGCGATTTGCCTAAAATTAGATACAAAATACATTATACTACTTAAATTATATTCGTGTTTAAGGCACATTAGTAAATAAACTCCTGATAAACCTTCACACATTGATTCACATCTAATATAAAAATAAATTTAAAGAAAGATCAGCATTCGCTGTTTGAGTCACCATGAAATTACCTGCATTTCCGTGTATAAATTCAATCTCAAGCGATTACAAAGGTAACTAACTCAAATTCAATTTTCGCCTAAGCTAATTACCCATAATGTTACTCTTCCCACAATAAGTTACAGCAATTAAAGCCCGACTTTAAGTATTTTCCCAGGCAGTAAGCCCCCTTTGCAATCCGATTCTCATTAGTAACTTTGACAGCCAGTTCCATTTGCAGTTTGCGAAACTTCGCTGGCAATCTTCTGGATAAATACATATACATATATAGTAGTGTGCCCCCTTATCGCATGATTTGCCAGATTGATTGAATGACAAGCTTCGTATAATGGCGGGGCTATAGCTATGCCTTGCCAGAATGCTGCAAATAGGTTGCGTGCTAAATGCCTAGACACACTCATAGATACGGACACGGTTTCGTGGTGTTTAACTAGCGCTGCAAGTGAATGACAGACACCGGAGTCGAAGTACAAAGGCCCCAAATAGATCCCCCATAGACCACCAACCAGATATACATACATACATTCTGGCCAGACATTTCAGCAAGTGCCAGCGAAGCTTCAACGCCGAAATACAAAAGGCAGCGGCAGCAACAATAACAATAAGTGCACCAACAATGATTTTCCAACAACGAAAACAAAAAAAAGGCACAAAAAACACAGAACCAACTACAGGTGCAGTGAAAAATCCAGATTGAATGGGAAAGAGGGGAGCTTTTGAGGCACACACCGGATTGTTCCCACAGTGTTCTCCTAGACAGACGCCTTCGTCACCACGTCAACCTCTAATAGACTTTTCACGCTTCGGTTTTAAATTGAGGTGCTGATTTTTACAGCCGATATATACCTTTATTCATATATTATTCGTATGTAAATGCAGGCGCATAAATATACCAACTGTTTGTGGTGCCAAGACGTGTTTATGTAAATAGATCGTTTGGAACCCACAAAGAACTAGATCTGATCTCTGACAAAGAGTTGTATTTATGCTGCATGCAGATCTTGTTTTGTTTCACACGTTTAACAGGTTCATTTTGCTGCCACGTTATACAGATATTTGTATACCCTTGCAGGGTATTATAATTTCAGTTTGAAGTTTGCAACGCAGGGAAGGAGACATCTCAGACCCTGTAATAAAAATATATTCTTGATCACCATCAACAGCCGAGTCGATCTAGCCATGTCCGTCCGTCTGTCCGTCTGTCAGATTTCAACATTGTCACCAAATTTGAGAGTTAATATTAATTTTAGTTTTAATTTCATGAAAATCGGACGGCAATATCCTATAGCTGCCATAGGAACAATCAGGAAAATAATAGAAAAATTCATAACTTCTCTGTTTCTCAACATATTTTCATCAAATTGGATATTTGGCCACTTATTATTTTTTCAGAATTTCGATTTGAACTTCATAAAAATCGTATGACTATGTCCTATAGCTGCCATAGGAACATCAGGGAAATAATAGAAAAAATTCATAACTCGGTTGTTTCTCAACATATTTTCATCAAATTTAAGATTCGGCCATTCATTCTTATTTCAATTGCAATTTGCAAGGGTATATAAACTTTGGCGAGTCTAAGTTAGTTTCCTTTCTTGTTTTTTACTGAATAGAGGAATTTATTATTTGTGAGAAAACACCATTAGAAAGCTTCCTATATATTTAAAATACACAATTTTACTTAGCTTTTTTAAGGCTTTATCAGGAGTAGCATTTAATTTGTTTTCCCTTTTTGACTTTTTTAAAAGTTTTAAAAGCAATTGCAAAAGTTCTTCCCTCCAAGCGAGCTGTTCAGTTTTGTAAGCCGTTGAAAGTTTTTTAGATATTTTTGTTATTAATTGCAACAAAAATAGCGACCGCAGTGGGCTGCCAAAAAGTTGAAATAGTTGCGGATGCGATGCCTGGCCAGATATCCAGGACACACACAATCCCAGGGAACTGTTTTTGTTTTTGTTTGGCAGGCAGAAAGGCAGGACTTTTGCCAACAGCTGCTGGTATTTTGTAGTATTTGTAGTAATATGTGTTCTGCTCGTGGAAAACTAATAAAACAAATCTCATGTTTAGCCAAGAGTAGTAGATTTCTGGTCATTGAACCGGCTGCAGGCATCCGTGGCAACCCCCGATGACGGCTGACCCAAGGGGGTCGGTCGGATCAACCCCACATCCGATTGGAATTCCAAGTGCAGTGCACAGATCTTATTCCGCTCGAGGGGTTGGGAATTTAGGGAGAAGGAAGTGGGCGTCACTGGGACATGGCCATGCAATTTGTATCCTTATCAGGACGAGCCGCATTGATTGGACCGCCGCGCGTCCTGTATTTATGTTCGTCGGAGTTTCCGACAGGCGCTCGATTTTATAGACCCATGAACCCAGCCCCCGTCTGGCACTTGACCAGCACCAAAGCCGGAGCCGGAGTCAGAGCCAAATAAACAATGATGACAGGGATAAGGAGCAACAAAGGAGCCGGCCGGCCTGGCCTGCGGAGCTCATGTTCAAGTTATGGGACGTGAGAAATCCTCAAATAATGGGAAACAAGCATTTTCATTTGCAACGAAGCCGGGAGCAGGAAAAATAATTGTAATCCAGAAAGTAATCAACGGGGGAAAATAGGATTAAATAAATTACGTGGCAAGCACCATTTTAATTAACACAGTCAGCCTTTATTTCCGAGCTTTTATTACATAAACAAAATAGTAATTCCCGGAGGAACTAATTCTTAAGACTTAATTACAAACTAAATGCAATAAAAATACATCGATTTATTAGCATTAATCATTTTAATATCCTTCGGTAAATCTTCACATTTAATTTTTTTTTATTAACTTTAAAGCTTAAAGGAATCATAATTCTCAAAGATGGGCTTTTAACTCAAAAGCATTTTATTAAAAGTTCATCAATTATGCCATTATTTTCCAGCAATTCTTATTTATTGCTACTTTAAAGACACAATTAATTTAAGCGTCTTCACAAATGGACAAGATTACCTCTAAAGCCACCGATTCATTTTAGATTAGGGTTAGGAATTAGGGTTAGGAATTAGGGTTTTTAAACGGACTTTAAACTTCCCAGCTACAAAACTGGGCGTTTCCAATTAAGTGGTAGTCAAAGAAAAATATAAAAAGACCCCCGAATTTAATACGACCTCGACCTGAACAAGTCGAAAATTTATGACAGATGGTATTTATAGTTTTATTGGAGTTCGTGCCGCCGCCCATTTAACTGACATAAATCCCTGTCACATTTTGAAAACCCCGCTTTCCACGACCTCAGAGAAATGCGAAACAATTTCATTTTCATTTGCGAAATTAAATGGCTCTTTTAAAGTCAAATGAAGGGTTCCCCAAACAGTAATGGCAGGGGAAAATAAATACAAAATACAAAGCACACAAAAAAATAAAAGCAAAAACGTTTTGACTTGTGCCCAAGAGCTACGGTCGTCGCCGGTCTCAGCCGTTGAGTTGAGTTTGGCGGCTGGTGGAAAGGTCAAGGATTATTATACTTCATCATAACTCTATTAAGCCGCAAGTCCGCAGCGGTTGGCAATCTCCGGCTTACGGGCTGCCTGACTGCGCATTTGTTTGTATATTGTTATTATCTTTTTATGCGGCACACATGAGAGCAGCAGTAGCAGCAGCAGCAACGGCAGCAGCAACTGTTGCAGCACGGCAGCAACAGCAGCAACCTCCCTACATGAGGCCTACTCGATCCAAAGGCCCACTTCATCTAACATCGCGGTGATAGTTTTGTCTCTCGGCCTTACTTTTGTAGGAGTTTTGTTGTTTAGTTTTCTATTACACGAAATTAAGTAAAAGTCCCAAAACGAAAGCCGCCACCCGAAACAAAAATATAAAAATAAAAATAAAATGAAATAAAAGCCAAAAGACATGAAACGACATCAAGAGCAGCCAAAAAAAAAAGCGAAACTCTGAAATTCGAATTCCGCCCGAGGAGAAAATGACTTTCATACGCGCGACAGAGGTCGGCGTGAGCATTTGATTTGATTATTAAAAGTTTTGCATTACCAGTACTTCCGAGAAATGAAACCAAACCGAACACAAACATTAAACTCGACCAGAAACACCTCGAAGCGCAGGTCTAAAACCAGATCCCTTTGATCGATGGAAAAGCCTCTATGCGCGGACTATAAGTAGGCTGTTGATGATTGTCTCTGGCATTTTGTCTCGTGTCTTGCAATGATGCAGCACTATAATTATGATTCGGCCACGGGGATGAGTTACACACAGAGAAATTCTAGGTATTTGGGTGTTGTAGAGGAAGATATGTGTTTTAACTGTTTAAATTTGATATAAAAATGTGTCAAGTTGATGTTAAGTTTATTATTTTATTTATTTCATTTTTGAAGAAAGTTTATTTCTTACTACAGAGTAAGCAAAAATGTAATAAATAATACGGAAAGATGTTTATTTATTATACAGAAAGATGTTTATTTATAAAACATATTTGTATATTTTTGGCTTTATTTCTAAAGAGGTTAGCTATTTTTTTTAGTATTTAGCCACCTAATCATATTTCTTTATTCGCAGAAAAGAAATTCTAATTGTTTTAAATTTAATGTGTTAAAAGTGCTCCATTTATGCTTTAAACATTCTGTCTGTGGCCCTATTTAATTTTTTGATCCCCTGAAAATTTCTCCAAGTGTACGATGAGCGCCATCTAGTGGCGCGTGACAGCCGAAGCAAAAGCCAAAGTTAGAGCCATGGCTAAGGCCCAAGCTAAAGTCAAGCTAAAGCCCAACGCTGACGGGCAGGCAATGACGAGTTAATTTCTTCGCCTTCTCATGCATTAATTGAGCAGCCGCAGGCGGAAGGTGGGCCTGGATGGGCCACGGCATGGGGATAAATGCATAGATGAAGGTGGAGATGGCGATAGAGATGCCAGTGGAGATGGCGATTGCGATGGAGAGAGTCATCCAACTTACATAAGAGACATACCAGAGACCCGACCGGGCCAGCCCGGGCGACATTAAAGCCCAAGAGGAGTGACCACAAGAAAATGGCAAGCCATAGCTATAGCCTATGTCCCGGGACGGGATTCCCTGGCATCGACAAAAAGGTCAGATCGCTCAAACTGGATGATGTTCATTAGCGACACAGAAAGCCACAAAGCGTGAAACTCCGGCGGCTACATCGATCTGTTGGCTTTCGCAGTTTCCACTTCCCAGTCCCAGTCCCAGTCCCAGTCCCAGATCCATCTCGATCCCTTGGCTCTGGCTCCATTGTCCACGGCATTTGGCTGTGACTCTCGACCCTTTTTGTCCGTGTTTACACCAAAAACGTGCCTCAAGTGTTCCTGTCACAGCACAAATTGGACATTTATTTGCTGCCCCAGTCACCACTTTTCTTTCTGTCTCTCCTTTTCTTTGTCATTTCCATGGAAACCCCTTGGCCAGAACGTGTTAAGGATTTCGTTTCGATATGGTTTTGGGTAGCCAAAAATAAATTCCCAGAGTCAGCAATGATACAGCGGCTTTTTTGTTTTGTGCTGTGGCGCCACAAAATGCCTCGTGTTTTTTTTTTTTTTTTGTATTTTCGGAGGCGTGGCAGCGATCCGCTTATAGCTAATTGATGGTTGAAGCTGCCGCCACCGCCGCAGCAGCAACCGGGCTGCACCGCCCACAGATGGAGAGCTCTTTAAGCCAGACAGCAGTACACCAATTATGCCACGCGGAGCACTGCAATTTGTCAATTAGCTGATGAGATGCAGACTCCCACCGGAGTTGGCTGCAAAACACCCCTTTTGACCTCCTGTTCCGCGGCGTTTCCTTGAAGAAAGGGATGCTTAACTTGAGTGAACTTCCATTACAGAGCGTAAAAAATACTTGTTTTTCATTTGGAAGGTCCCACATAACGAGGATATTTTTATTTTCACTTACTAATTAGTAAAGTTTAAATGCAGTAACAGATGAGTGGCCTACCGTAAAAATATTTATTTAATGTTTGTAATATAAATTAAAATATTTTGTATGCATTTTAACTAATTTTTTATTTATTTATTATCGTTTGCAGAACTTCCTGGCCGCCAATGCGCAATGCTGGTGGAATGGGCCCTTGACGGCAGCCACACGGGCGCTCAAGTACGCCGGACACGTGGCACCCGGAATGCTCCTGGTCACCGCTGAGCCCTGTGCCCTGGAGGTTCTGCGCGGAGCCTTCGCCCGGAGTGTCCTGAAACCGCCGGCCACCTATGTGATCAGCTCAGTGGGTAAGTCTCCCTCCTGGATAGATAAAGCAGGCCTTGAGTTCAATTTCGGATAGTTTGGGTAGAAAAATGATTAAAATTAAGAAGTTTCCTGGGAAATAGGGGGAATGCCATAAATAGTCCTAATTCTAGCTTTGAACTACAAATTGAATTAACCAAGCAGTGAACGCTACTTTGGGCCAAACGTTCCCATCACCTGATAGCCAAGATGACTCAAACGAAACTTAATCATGGGCTACAGGTTGTCAAGCAGAAAGAGCAGGCGGAGAATAATCGACACTCGGATTTCGAGCGCTGGAAGCTGATCAATCAGGTGCGGTATGTGATGTACGAGGAACAGCGGAAGTACAACGAGCGCTGTGGATCCTGCGGCAGAGCCTCCATCTGGCGAATCCTGGCGAAAGTCCAGCAAGAGCTGGAGGAGAAACTAAAGCTGGACGAGTTTCGGGGCAGCTGTCAGAGATTTCCCTCGCCCATGAGCCTGATGGTGGACCAACGGGATCATGGAGGTGGTCGGCAGTCTATACTGGAACCCCTGCGATCCATCCTTTGTGGCTGCCCAGAAACAGACAGCGATGAGGAATGCGATTCCGAGGATCATGTCCAGACTGTGACAGGGGGATCAACCACAAGTGCTCTCAGTTACAGTAAAGATCGGTTTTACGAATGCCCTCAGGTTTGCTGCTGTCGGAAGAATTACCAACTCCGCTGCGCTGAAAGAAATCCGCCGCCACCCATTGAGCAATCTCGAAATCTTGGCTATTGTCCCTTGTGCGGCAAAAGACACCTGCGCATGCCGCCGCCCTTCTGAACAGCTTCAAATAAATCAAAGGGTCTAGGCCAACTTGAAAACCTTTTCCGATTCAATTCAATGATCGGCACTGCACAGAAAACAAATAAATTATTTTTGCACATTTGAAAATTAATAAACTTTTGTAAATCATTTTGAACTTGGTCTAAATTTGTTAAATTTATTATTAGGTATTTTTTAAGTCAGTCGAAATGAAGACTATCGAAGGTTAATTTGGTTGCTACCACATATTATATATTATTCCTACTAAAATTCAACAAAAAGGACCTGGTAATCTTATTTTTTTAAGTGTAATCGCAGCGACATGCACTTCATCAAATATTGATGTGTCTGGCCTCGGCTTTTTGCTTTTTGGTCTCTGGTCTGCTCCTCGGTGCCTCGTTAGCTGTCAATTAAGTGGACACCTGTGCAGTTAATGCGATGCTGCCGCTGCCCATTTCCCATTTTCCACCTTTACCACAGCCTTTCCCCCACCCGGTTTTTCACACTTCCATCGGAGACCGAAAAGTCCATTGGCAACTCTGTGAATTGATAAATGACCGGCTAGCCGGAGATCGTTGAAGTTGTGGAAACTCTGCGGCCTTTGGCGAACTTTGTTGGGGATATTAATAAGCTGCGATTTGTGGCCATATATTTATTTCGCGGCCTGTATGTCTGTTTGTGTATCTCCCTGTGAGATTCAATTGAGGAAATATCGCTGTCCAAACAAAGAGCCTGCACAGAAAACGCACACAGAGATGCTGTCTGCCGCCGGAATTGTTGCAAGATGGTGTGGCAGGAGGGCAGGCTGGCAGAATGGACTCAGACTCCATGTTTGCCAATTAACAACTGCAATGGCGTAGAACCCATTAGCTGTTAATTACCATAAACATGACAATGCCATGGGCCAATCCAAACAATGTACCATAATGTACTCTCTTGGCTTTCAAAAAATTAAATATAAATTATAAGTTAAATTAAAATGAAATGGAGATTTGTAAAACAAAATATAATAGTAGCTATGTTTTGGTTATTAGTTAATTTAAAATCCCAACTCTTTCATTACTTTACTACTTTCTTTTTTATTGAGGCATATATATAATATATAGTAATAGTGTTTTCAATAGGAGTACAAATTAAACATTATTTGTAATAACAAACAAAAATTACAGTTTCGAGTTAGGCCCAAAAGCGATAATCATATACATCCCCCATAAATAACGCCATCAGTTTGAGTCATTTTCATTTAAAACGCACTTCACCTGTTTTTTTATTTATTAATTATTTGGCGACAGAGAGCGGCTATGGGCAATGCCTCACCATTAACCAGACCTCAAATGGCTGGTTGTCGTTTTAAATAATAATAATATTTTCACAGACTGGCGGCATGGGAATTGCCAGCCAATATGCATTAAATTCCAGCCTGGGCATAAATTAATGCTGCTTGTTTGGTCGCCACTTAAAAAATATGTTAAAGCCTTTCAAAGTTTAACAAACTGTAAATGAAGAGTTTTGAAAGGCCTTGTGACATTTATGATCGAATTTTAGAGAGTTTCCTTTTGGTCAGTAAATTACTTATTATGTGTGACATTTTCTTGTTAAGTTAAGAAAAGATTTATGGCTCTGTTGCAAATTGTTGGCCAAATTAAATCGCACTTAGCCGTAGCCGTAGCCGTAGCAGAAAATAAAGGCAACGATTGAAATGGCAGCAGTAACAATAACGATAACAAATTACACATTGCATGCAAAACAATCAATCAACGGAAATTTCTCGCTCAATTAGACAACAAACATGCCAAATAAATGCAAAAGAAACGAAGAAACTAAAAGACTGAACGACTGAAAAGCAAATTAAATTCAGTTTCGTGTTAAAGAGCTAACTGAGAGTGCAGTTGAGGGCGGGTGGCATCGGGAAGTCGGGTGGAAATCGAGGGGAAAATGCCGCCGTCGCTTGCCGCTTGGCAATTTGACAGCGGAATATCTGTGGAAGCGCCGGAGAGGAAAAACTCCGGAGTAGACAAATGGCAACTGCGAAATGCAAAATGCAAAATAGCTGGAAAGCGGGAAAATTATGCAGTTCCCGCCGATAGAGAGAGAGACGGACAGATGGAGAGCTGTCGGTAACTATGATGGCGAATAAAAAAATAAAGAGCCGCAAATCAATTTCATCACGATTTCTCGTCGCCGCATCTTGCTGAAAGTGAAATGTGGCCATGACAGTGGAGGAACGTCCTCCATCTCCTTCATCTCATGCCGATCGCCATCGATGGCCGTCTGTCAGATAATTGTAACTTAATATTCGAGCCATTAACAAATCGCAAATCGGTAGAAATCAGCCAAGTCAACAGCAACAGCAGCAGCAGACGGGCATATTGCGAAAACCGAATGTCAGTCAAATGTTGCCATTGCAACCGCATTCAGACGCCAGACATTGGCAACGTGGGATCGCTTTGTTTACACGGAGGAAAATAGTCGGTAATTTAATAATATATTAATATAATAGGTTTAATTAATAAAAAATGGTACTTTATGTACAAATAAAAGTTATTAACTCAATTAAAGTAAAAAAGACGTATATTTTGGACATTTTAAAATTATACATGCTAGACAAATAATAAATAATTATTATAATTTTTGAGGCCATAAATATTTTGAAAATATTCAATAATTATTTTACATTTATTAATTATATTTTCTCGCAAGAAATAACCAACTTCTCATCTAGAGAATTTTTTCATTACTTCCTTGAACAAAGCGGTCACACTGTCAATGGTTTATAAAGGCTATCGGTCACACTTCTCCGGCTGTACGTTCTCCAATTCCATTTGATTGATTTGAAAGATTTGAAAGATTTATAAATAAGTCATATCTTCTTAAAAGTACTATTATTTGTGTAAGTTATAAACCATGGTATTATCCTTCTATGCGCACTTGAATCATTACTTGATTACATGATAATACGGAACTTAAATTTAAATACACACCTTTTTTCCACTGTTCAGTAATTCATCACTTCACCGTTAAGCTCTTGGCCAATTTCTTGAAAGGTTAACAAACCTTTCCGATTGGTGGAAGAAATTCTCCAAAGCGTAACCAAGTTTGCCAAAAACAAACAAGGGGAAAAAAGTGCGAGACAAGAGTCATTGTCATTGGGAGTTGTCTTTGCAAGTTCATCATCATCATGGTCGCTTGAGCACCGCCCTCTCTGGAGCCCTCAACACCCCTTCGAAGAGCACATTACCCCGGCGATTATTGTAATTTTATTGTTCTGCTTCTTCTACGGATCTTTTTTTTAATTTTTTGCTTTTTTGTTCAACTCTTTCCCGTGATTCTTCTGCCCACGCTGATTACCATGGCCCCCTTTTTCCACTCGCCCCGTAACCCTTTTGGGTTCGGTTAATGAGGTCAACCCATTTGATTTCCAGCTCTTGGTTACGCTCGGCGGCTTTTCCCCGCTCATTTGACGGGAAAGTGTTCTGTGGAAATCTTACAGTGCCATTGTCTTTCAGCCCCAAACCACGCACCAAAGATGGCTGGCAATTTAGCCAAATGCGACACGATTCTATGGCTGCGCTGACATTATCCCATCATCTCACTCCCGATCGGAGGTTGCACAACAGGCCAAAGCGAAACTCTTGGCAGGCTCCCAGGTTCAGGTCCACTAACCCCAAACTCATTGACCTTTAACACAGCAGCTAAAGCAACAGCGACAGCCTCACAAAAAAATGAAAAAAGAAGCAGAAACAACAGGAACGGCCAAATGTGTCGCCAACAATTTTTGTCTTTGCTAGATCAGGGTATTTCATTTTTTTTTTTAAATTTTGTATACCCTTTAACTAGGTATTTATTATATTTTACCAAAGTTAAAGAGATATAATAAGACTTCGGAGCTTGAAAGACTTGGGAACTTGATTTAAAAGATTTTTCTGATTAAAAAGTTTGTTTTTCTAGATATCCCTATTAAAGATCTTATTTTGATCACCATATTATAATCTTTAAGCTATTTTTGATTCGTTTTCTATACGTTATTAAAATTTAACCCTGAATATATGCCAATATTTATTAAATCAAAGACAAGGTATACTTGGCTTCGATGCTATTTACCTTATTTCTAGTCTTTCCTATTTTTGTTTATTTTACTGTTGGCCACATCGTGTTGCTCCTTATTTGCCAGGCTATAAAGCCGGTGGCCCAATGTCCGACTGTCTGGCATTTTGTTGGCGGTGTTGCAACCACGTAAATGTCAATTTGCATTTCGTGAGGCGTTGCATAAACAGCAGCTCCCGCCGATCCCGATTCCATCCCCCTTGTTTTCAATTTGTTACTGATCTGAAATATTTTTATTAACAGACGGAAACAATTAGCGTCGCCTCAGCGAATGCAACAAGCGCCAGGCCACAAGTCGCAGTCGCAGTCGCATTCGCAGACGAAGTCGATGTGGAAGCCATAGCTCCTTCTGTTTTTCGCGATCTGTGGACAGGCGTATCTGTTTCCTTCTGCGTGGCCTTTCCCCCCACAGTCCGACACACCACCCACCACCCACCTCCCACCTGAAAGTCCCAGAGAAACGAGAAGAAAAACCAAAAATGGGAAATTGAAAACGCGCAAAAAACGTTTCAAGCACAAAATCGTGATTGCCTTCGTTTTGGCCGCCAGACTTTTTTAGTTATTTTGCGTGTGCTCTCTTAAACTGCAGTGCTCCACATGCTGCAGAAATGGGGATTTTGTATGAAGTGATGGTGGGTCAACCACTGGGGGTGGCAGCTGGAAAAAGCTACTTAAGACGGAACAGGGGTTTGCTGAAGAAAATGAAAAACCCCTTTTTAAGGTTTAATTAAATAAAAACTCTCTTTTAGTTATTTATTGCATATTTATGGAGATTTCTTGTTAAGTCTCATTATGTTTTCCCCACTTTAAATCAGGTTTAGACCTAACACAGTATTTATTAAATACTCCAATGATTAATATCTCATCGCCGACTCGATTTTCCTAATTGTAAAATCTTAATAAAATGCTTCAGCTGACTTACCGATTTTTAACCTCGTGTCCGACTGTCCTGGACTGTTGATTGATTAATTGCCCAGTAAAAAACGAAAGACACAGTCTCTTGTCCCAGATGACAAACTCCTGCCGGCGGCTGGAAAATCGTTTTTCCTTCGGCTTCATCTGCATTTTTCCTGCGGTCGGTTGGCTGCAGCAAAAACCGAAGCTAAAAACGAGACTCTTGCAAATGATAATAAATATGAAAGAGACGTGAAAACGATTGCTGCGATTTTCCCACCAACGCTTTTGAGATGGTGTCTCAAAGGCAGGCGCCCGCCTCCCATGATTTTCCCCTCCGATTTCCAAACCCTCCCTTTTCCCCGAGACTTTCCGCCTCCTGGAACCGCCTCCTTTTTGCCGCAGCTTCATCCGTCTTAAGTAGAGTGAAAGTGTTGCGTTTTGGTTTCAAATTGTGGCCGCAGTTGTTGTTTTTGACTAAGCTTTACTTTATGTTATTGTTGCTGTACTATTTTGTGTTTTTTGCAACTTTTTTCATAGTTTTTTTCTGTGTTTTTTTTTTTTTTTGGCCGGCGGACACATATCCTTGTGTTCAATCAAACCAAGGCGCCGTCAACGCGACGTGGTCTCAGTTTTTGGGATCCCGAACGGTTCGCTTCGGTTCGGTTAGCGGAGTCAAGTGTTTTGTAGCTTGAAGGTTGTTGTTTTCCACAGCCTCCCACTGAAGGCACCCCTCCGCCCCCTTGCCTCCCTCTCCCAACCCAATGGGGACTCAAACATGCGGCAAACATTTTTAGCGCTTGTAGTTGCCATGAATTTTTATGCAAATGAAAAATGTTTCTTGCGATTTCCATTTATTTTTTTTTGTTGCTCAGTTGCTTTGTCTTTTTTTATTTTGCAGCCATTACTGTGATGCAATTGCCGCGAGTAACAATAATCTTGATGTATGATTTTTTTCTTTCATTCGCTGCGCTGTCTCTTATTATAAGAAAACAAAAAAAGAAGTAAGAAAACGTTAAAAAAATAAGGAGGAAATCTTGTGCCTATCGTGTTGTTGGCACATTTTCGCTTTTCGGTGGAGATTTTTTTCTGTTTGATCTCATAACCGCCAGCGATGCCACGGCAGCATCATAAACTTTTAACGCTGTCCATTTCGAAATAATCAATAATTTTTGGCTATCGATGGCAATTTATTACAGAGCTTTGTTTTCGTTTTGTTTTCACTGCCCCTGGGGGCCAACAACGCCGACCGAAAGAGAGGAGCAAATAAATTAACACTTCCTTAAACGATAAACACCGAGAGAGCCCCCCAGTTCCCCGTTGATTTCCCTCCTGGCCAACGGGCAGAGGGAAAGAAATGCATTTGGAAATCAAAATGAAATGCCAATTGATAATGATTTCCAGTGTCTCCATTTCTCTGGTTACCTCGGCGGCTTTATGCGGGGGCGTCACGAGTTTGCCTCTCGCTTCGTTTATTAATTTTAATTGCAACGGGGTGGCAACGCCCGACGGCGATAATCCTGCCCACGGATAAGCGCAACAAATCGCGAACAGCACTCCCCCAGAGGTAGGAAGATGAAGGAGGATGTGGTCGCCAACCACCTAGCGTCATAATCCATTCAAGCACCACAACCAGTGGTGGAAAGTGGGTTGCGGTCGGTCGCTAGGTGATCGAGAGAGCCTTGATCTTGAGTAGGGTATGAGTCTATGAAGAACTTTCTTAGAGTTTCAGAGAGTTAAGTATTGGATATAACATTTTTAGGACACTCATTTCGATTTAATTACTCACCATAAAGGTGCTTAAAGCATCAACTTTAAGAGTACAAAGAATTTTAAAATTAGAAATTTATTTTGTATTGCCAATCATCTTTTCAAGTAAACTTCTTTATATAAAAAGCTTGAAAGCTATATTCAAAAATTACTCTCTTTATTCAAGGACCAATTTCTCTGAACTTTGTCATATGTTTCCCATTTATGGTGGTAAAACAGAAAATATTACATTTCATTCCCTGTGAACTCGACTGACTTACAGCCATGACCTTCATGGACAGATGCCTGAACTAGTGCCAAATGGCAGCTACCAATCCTCGGCAGCTTTCAATAAGACCAATGGCCATACCAATTTCCGATGACTTGCGGCATCTGGTGGCTGGGCAAACCGCAAAATTTCAGCTTTTGGCCATATATTTGTGTTTGCCAGCCATCTTTCATATTTGTTTATCTTGCACCAATTTGGCTACTGCACTCGGCGATTTTATTTATGATCAGGGCGTTGCTGCCAAACGGCGAATGGCAAATTGCGGAGTGGCGAAATCAAATGGAAATGGCAACGGAAAATGGCAGTGGAAAATGTATAATAAAGAGGCCAGAGTGTGCCAGATGATAAGCGAAGGCAAATAAATCGCAGACGCTAACTGGAGGCTAAGGGAGCGCCACCATCGTGCTGGCAAACAACGAAGGCTGGGGGAGATTGAGTGCAGCAGCCCCCGAGTGACGCCACACGAGTGAAGCCCCAAGATTAATCGCTGTGCAAATTTGCGATGCGATGTGAAAGTGCGAGAGAGAGGAAAAGGCGGATTTCTGGCGACTCTTTTTTGCCAAGCTGCAAACTCAAAGGCTGAAAACTGAAAACTGAAAAGCTGAAAACTGCAAGCTAAAACTACCAACTGCTAGCTGCGCGTTGGATATTTTGCCGCTAATTGTCCTTGACGACGGAGCATCCCACATGGCGTTTTGTCTTTGGTCTTTGGCTGCTGGCGCAAATTGCTGCCGGGTATAGGATGCACATGGAAAAAATAAAAAAAAGTATTATTTATATATTAACAGCTTAATTTTGACTGAAATCAGTCACCAAAGTCAAGACACATAAAGGACACCCTCAGCATTTACTATTTACATAGCTCAGGATTAAGGTTGAGCTGAAAATTGGTCTTATTCTTCGTAAATGTTGATACTGATCTCTTCTATCTTTCCTTGATAATATCTTTGATTTCCAAGTAAAAAATAATGATATTTATAATTACCTTCCTGTGCTATTTTCTCACTGTGCATATCCCGAGCCACAGGCTGCAACGGAAAGTGAAAACTTGAAAAATTGATTATGCAACTGCCGCAAGGACGTTTGGGGCCAAGAGGCTTAACTGCGGCTGTGCCTGAGCTCGTGCCCGTGCCCGTGCCCGTGTCTGCGCCTGCATCTCTTGGCCCGGCCGAAGCGGAGGTCGTCACACACTTGGTCTGATTTTGCAGTCATCGCACCTCCATCCCTTGATCCTCCCCTCTTATGTCATTGTCCCCCTTGCCTCTTCATTTCCCCCTGTGTGTGTGTGTTTATTGCAATTTTGAGGCATGCCACCAGAGACTTGCGACTTGGCTCGGGGGCGTTGCTTGTCGCTGGTTTGCTGCCACTTTTTTAGAGGTTAAGTTGCAAGTAGGAAGCGTTTGTGGAGGCGCATTTAATTTACTGGCACGATGCGGCACCACCACCATGCGGCAGGTAAAATAATAAAACCAGCCAGCAACAGCAAGGTGTGCATCCACTCTTCTCTTTGTTTTGATTTCGCTGCCTGATGGGAGTGCGCGCTTTAATTAAGTATCCGCCGTGTGAACGATGCGACTGCCATATTAGGTGATGCTGGCAGATGGTGCTGCAATCTGCAATTACATGGCCAGAAATAACAAAAACCAAAACATTAGTTGTTAGTTCAAGGTTTTTTTATATTTACATAACTTTTATTGGGGGATATTTACTAAATAATTTACAATTATTAAGAGAAGTACCAAAAAAATAATCTAAAGAAGCTTTCAAGGATATTTTTAAACTTTAAAGTATTTTCTTTGAGTCTGTGCTCTTTAATTGTTAAATTCTGTTTAAATCTGTTGAAAAATGTTTAGTAAAACAGTAACAAAACAATTCTGAACTACTCAGTATCAAGTTCCATTTAGTGTAGCATTTTTCTCCGTGTCCCAGGGAATCGATTGCTAGTCCAACTCATGCATATTCCAGCAGACTCCGCATGATGACCTCCCCAACGACGGAGAGGTCACAACTAAAAAGCCAAACTCAATTCAGGAGGTTTAATTACCCCGTCAGTCGAACGTGGCCAAAATGCCAAGCGAGCCAAGGCAAGTCTCCCAGGTGGCCACCCAAAATGCCAGCTGAAATGAAAAATGAAAAGCCGAGTGAGTTCGCTGGAAAAAATGCGAGCAAGTTAGGCAGACCAAATGGGGCACACTCGTCCGTCCAGTGATTAGCCATATAAGTTGAGCTTAAGCGGGCCCAGTTGTACATGTCGCCGTTTGTGTTTGTGGTCGTTGTTGTCTCACCTGTGCTCCCCGTCTCCTTGAACCCCTTTTTTGCAGGTGACATTGACGATTGCATTGTGACGCCAACAGTCCAGGGGCAGTTCACCCCGCTGCCGGAGGCTCTGTGCGACGTGATCATGGACCTGACCGCCGAGGGTCAGTCGGCCACCATTGAGCATGTGCGCGGCAAGCTGGGTGCCCGCTTTCCGCACATGACCACGCCCGCCACGGAGGTCATCTACGACACCCTCGCTCAGCTTATGCAGGAGCAGAAGATCTACCAGACCTCCAAGGGATACTTTATCTTCACGCCAGAGTGAGTATAAGCTTTTGAGTAATAATTCAATCACTAACTTCCGATCTTCTTCTTCCCATCTAGACGACGACGCAGTCGATCAAGGCCACGCAGCAATCACCATCAGCTGAACGGAAGCCTGGCCTACGGCCAACTGGCGGAGGAGGAGCAGCAGCACAGCGAGGATGTGGTGCCCCAGGAGGCCCGCACAATGCTCATGTCCAATTCCGAGGCGCTGCACTCGCTCTACGGCGAAATCTCCACAGAGCGGGATGGCGACCTCACCCACCAGTGCATCCAAACGAACCTGGCGGATGTCATCTGCGGCGGTATGTGTTTTTCTATATCTATCTGTAAACACTGATCTATAAATAACTGACAATTACTGACTGGCAGGCAATCCCAACGATAAGATCATCTATCCAAGGGCGGCGAAGCGACGCAGTGCCTCGTTTCCCACGCCGCGCAGCTTGGAGCGACGGCACAGTTTGCGGCTCTTTGGCTCGTCGAAGCGCCTGCAACGCTGCGCCTCCACTCGCAGTCTGTCCAAGACCTACGCCCAGACGCTCAACACCACGGACAGCAGCAGTTCGGAATACCAAAGCACAGATTCGTCATCACCCAGTAAGTCGAGACTTCACAGTTCCCCGATCTCTTTGATCTCTGATTTTATATATATTCCTTCTACTAGAAAAAGGATCTTTGCTCTCACGCCTGTTCCGACGCAGCGGCCGAGCCAAGCAGCGCCAGATTGAGACCTACTCGGCCCAGTTCCCGCCAGCGGAATGGTTCAACACCAGAGCCGTTCACCTGCACAGCGTGGGCACACAGACGGCGGAACACGTAAGCATTAAAGTCGAGAGATGTCTTTCCAACAAGCATTATTAATCCTTGATTACATCTCCCTTCGATAGGACATGCCCGTGGTTCATACGCTTTCCAACTCGACCTTCTACGACGGCTCAGAGCTAAGCCAGCGGTCGTCTACACTGCCCCGTCGCCATCGTCGCCACATGTCCAGCGAGTCGACGTTTTTAATTTCCTCCAGGGACTGTTCGCCCATCCGACGCCGCTCGCCGGTCTACTGCAGCAGCTCGCTACCTCGCTCCACGCAGTCAATACCGGCCACCACCGCGGCTAAAGCGAATCACTCGTCTCGCCTGAGCCATGGCCACGGATCGGTGACGCCCACGCCGCCAAAGACGGCCCAAAAGTCGGTAATTGGGAAGCACATTTTCGAGAGCTCGCCGTCCCGTTCCGCCACGCTAAAAGCGACGGCGGCCAAGCGCCAAACGGACGGTCTGATCATCAACAGCTGTTTGGACAACAAGGCCACCTACCGGAGCCTGCAAAGCAGCGGTCCCTCTAGTTTGGAGTCCTGCAGGACGACTTCGATGCTTGCCAGCGGGCCCTCGAGCATCGACAGCGGCAAGGTGTCCTTCAGCCAGAAGACAAGCGGCCACTCTAGTCTGGACTCACAGTGCTCCACCAATACGGCGGTGGTGGCCCCCTCAACGAGTAGTGGTGTTGGCAGCTCCCGCTCTATCCTCCTGCTGAATGGCTCTCCACGTGGAACGCCAAGGCATCAGGCTATGCGAGCACGCGTGGCGGAGGCACAGGCCCAAAGGCAAAGGGCCAGCACACCCAGTCGTATTCTGGAGGAGATGAGCTATCCCGGCAACACCACTGGAGTGCCCACCTCTAGCAGCAACAACTCGATCACCCTTCAGGTGACCACCTCGAATGGCAACCAGAGTATCCCCAGCACCAAGATCTTTGTGCAGAACTCGCCAGTTCGCAGTGTTATCACGCTGGAGAATGGCAAGATGCTGGAGAACTCCAATGTGTTCATCATCAACAATGAGACGATGACGAACGAGCGGGGCGAGATCATTAAGAAAACTCTCTCCAAACAGACTTCGTCCGCAGCGACTCCAGCAGCAGCCACTTCCACGCCCATTAAGCCCCAGGATACGCTCTCGGAACCAATTCTCAGCGAAACGGAAGCCAACTCCGAGACCTGCGACTCCATCTCCTTCATCAGTGAAAGCTCGCCGGAGAACACATGTCCCGCGGATGTAGAGACGCCGATATACGATGGGGGAAAGTACGCCAAGAACACGAATAACGATGCCACCATGAACAACAGCCGGAAGCTGTGCCTCCAGCTGGCCAATGGCATTGCATACAAGAATAACGTGCTGAAGAACGAGTCCCAACCGAACTCCCCGAGTGCGGATCAACCGTTGAAGCTGGCGGCGCTGGCCAAGCAGGATTTTGAGATCGCTGGATCGGTGGGGAATCTCCACTTTTATGAGAAAAACTCCAAGGACCTAGCTGCAGCGCAGAGCAACAATAAGATGATGAACAGCAGCACCGACCTCAAGAATCTCTGCTACGAGAACCTTTGCTCCATGAACGGGGAGGAACTGGCGCTGGCGCATCTGCTCCACAAGTCGCGGAGCAACCCTTTGGGCAGTGAGCCCAATCTAGCACTAAAAGATTTGGCCACTGACAAGTCCATAGACAAGGAGGCCATCGATCGGCGTCTTAGCTTGACCAAGGAGTCCTTGGAGCAGGGAATGGGCAATGTACTGTCCAACGGCGGCGAGGAGCTGTACAACTTTCCCAGTCTTACCGACTTATCCTTCAATTTTACGTCCCTGGCGGCCAGGAAGATACTGCAGGGGGTGAGCCTCAACAGCATCGATACTTTGGTGGAGCTCAACATGGCAGCAGCGGCGGCGGCGGCAGCGGCAGCGGCGGCCAACAGTGCCCAGGAGAAGCAGCAAAACAACCAACCGGCGGCGGTGGCTCCGTCAACAGCCTCCGTATGCACAGACTTTGGCATGGTCTAAAGGCAACATCGCCTTCGCCCCACAGAGATCCGCGCACTGTGGACAACGGAGCAGCGCCAGCCTCTTAGTTTAATCGAACGAAATCGTAGGGTCTAGGACAGGAGAGGTATACCCACTCACTCTCCTGCATTTGGCGAACAAGCATCTTGTGTAATTTATTGCGATTTGATTTCCCCACTTTGACGATAGCAGCAATTTGTATGTATTTGATTTAGGGTTTTTTTTGTATCGGAAGCAACTTTTATTTACAGTGCCAAAATACGTTTAGTTTAATTTTAATGCTTATTATTTCATATTTCGTATGCCAGTTCGTATTTTGCCTTGCAGCCCCCACCAGAGACACACCGCCAAGCGGGATTCTGGAAAAAGCAAGACGATTTATGTTAGAGTCCACAACAAATACCGTGTGTGTTTTACCCCCTTACTTTTGCGTGTACATTATTCAAAATAATTGTTTATACTAAATAACCACGCCCAAAATGCAATCCTATCTAAATGCAGAGACACGAAATGTACTACGAACATAGAATTTAACACTTTGAACAGAACTACAATAATTTTGTACAAGGCCTTAATTAGTAAAGTCAGCAATAATACAAAATAAGTTGAATTACTAATAAAAACAATAAAAAACGATATAAACGAGAACCTATGTATGTTTGGTTTTGGGTATCGGGTTCTTGTCTGCCTACATGTGTGTAATAAAACAGTCGAAAGGCCAATACTGATCAAGTAAAACAATGGTAAGACTTTATTGCAATACGCTGCTCTCCCTTTCTAAATAACAACCGACCAATATTATCGACGGGTCCAAATATTGTCCACCAGAGTTGTTCTCGCATGATCTACAGTCGTCGCCCTACTGCTTTCTGTTGGCGTTGTATCCAAAGTGGGAATGGCGAACCATTTGTACTGATAATTTCTCTTAATCAAGTATTTTTCCAGTAAAAATCTATCAAATGATTTTAGACATCAGGCGCACAAAATGCAGCAGAAGGCTGATGCGCAAATTAACCTATATGAACGTAGCAGATCTAGGGTGGATGTCAACGGAAAGGCCTGCTCATTGTCACAGGGATACCAGCTATAATTTTAAAGCAAATGATGTACGACAAACAAAAATCTAGTGATCCAGCTAAAAGTCATATATTCCGATCCTAATTAATAATAGGTTGAGAAAAAATTCTTACAAAACGTACCTAATTTACTCAAATGGCTTAAAATGAGTCTTTCTTTGAATTTTTCCGTATGTAGATTTATTACCATATTAAAAACTTCTTAAGAAAAGCTTTTTGAACTGAAATAAGTACTTTTTTACTTATGGATTTTGAGCTTCGATTTGCTAACAAAAAACAAATAAATAGAAAAACAAGAAAGGAAAGCTAACTTCGGCTTACCGAAGTTTATATACCCTTGCAGATTACAATTGAGCTATGTAATTAAAATCGAAATTCTAAAATAACATTGAATGGCCGAATCTCAAATTTGATGAAAATATGTTGAGAAACAGCGAAGTTATGTTTTTTTTCTATTATTTCCCTGATTGTTCCTACGGCAGCTGTAAGATATAGTCGTCCAAATTTCATAAAATTTAAATCAAAGTTCTGGAATAATATTAAGTAGCCAAATCTAAAGTTTGATAAAAATATGTTGAGAAACAGCGAAGCTCTAATTTTTTTCAAAAATTTGCCGATCGTTCCTACTGTTCCCGATTTTTTCTATGGCAATTATAAGATATAGTCGGCCGATTTTCATGAAATTTTATCCGAAATTCTGAAACAATAATAAATGGGAAAATATCGAATTTGGTGATTATATGTTGAAAACTGACAGTTCTATTTTTTTTCGATCGTTCCTATGGCAGCTATATGATATAGTAGTCCTATCCGGCCCGTTCCGACTTATGTAGGAGTGAGAGCATATGGAAGACTACTGGCAAAGTTTCATTCAGTTTCATTCATTCAAAACTGAGGGACTATAAGATATAATCGTCCGATTTTCATGAAATTTATTACGGAATTCTGAAACAATAATAAATGGCCAAATATCAAATTTGGTGATTATTTGTTGAAAACTGACAAAGTTATAATTTTTTTTCAAAAATTGTACCGATTGTTCCTTTGGAAGCTATATGATATAGTTGTCCGTTCCGACTTATGTAGGAGTGAGAGCATATAGAAGACTACCTGCAGAGTTTCATTCAGATAGCTTCAAAACTGAGGGACTAGTTTGCGTATAATCGGACAGACGGACGGACAGACGGACATGGTTAGATCGACTCGGCCGTTGATCCTGATCAAGAATATATGTACTTTATAGGGTCGGAAATGTCTCCTTCACTGCGTTGCAAACTTCTGACTGAAATTATAATACCCTGCAAGGGTATAAAAATAAAAGGAAGCCAACTTTATCATAGCCTCTGCCATACTTTACAAAGTTTTAAATGACACCCCACAAATTACCAACCAAATAAGAATATTCGATCAACTGATCATTGGTATTATTTCGTTTCATTTATTGAAATTTTTAAGTCTTTTGTTTTTTCATATACATATTGTTTTGTTTTCATATACTTTGCGTTTTTGTTATACTCGTATTTAATATTTTAGGTTTAGGTTTTGGGTAGTTTTGGTTCTATAAATATGAATAATTATAGCTAATTGCTTTTAAATTAATATTCCTCGATTTGTAGGTTACACAGGCATAATGATGCTGCGTAACGAAAACATATAATTTACATAGAGCGCACTTAACGATATATGAATGCTAATCGAAATACACGCATAAATCGCTTTCGTTATCGCTAGAGAGGATTAGATAAAAAAGTGGGGTAAATTGGTGTTCAAAGTGTTTTTTGGAGAAAGATTATATTATCGTTTAGAGAATAGATATCGTAGATCGCGTGGGTATATACAATTAGTTTTAGAAACTTATTTTAGTGTGTAAGATAGTGTGGTGAAACATCCAAATGTTTAATTTATTTACATTAATTAATAATAAGCAGAGAACGAAGGAACATTTAAGAATTTACTAATATACTCGCAAGCTGTACTATGTGTGTTTGGGTGTTGAAGAAAATGGCGTTCGGTTCGTTCGATTCGGATAATACAGATATTCCACTCTATATATGCTATATAGATTTTATATTTATCGTTTTCGCTCAATAACTAAAATGTACAATAGATGACTTAGACCTCCGTCGACCGTCCGTTCTCATCTGTGCGCGAGGCCTTCCGTTCTCGACCCGGTATACGTCCGGTTAGGGGCTGCGCCTGCGCTTGCGCCTGAGCTTGGGCTTGGGCTTGGGCTTGAGCTTGGGCTTGAGCTTGAGCCTGGGCCTGAGCCTGCATTTGTGCTTGCTGCTGGAGCATTTGTTGCTGCTGCAGCATGTAGGCGGCCTGCGACTGTTGCACAAAGTTGGCATGTGTATAGGCCTGCATTCCGGGCGCTGCATACACATTGCTGGGCGTGGCAATTGCCGCGGTGGGAGGCATGTTGAAGCGCATCTTGGCAGCCGCCGCTGCATTCGCTGCGGCCGCAATAGCGGCGGCGTTCTCCCGCGAGGCGCTCGAGTTGGTCGTGGACTGGAACGAGATGCTCATGCCGCTGTCCAGAGAGCCAACGCTGCCGCGTCGCTGCGGTTTCTCATTGCCAACTGAAAGGATATAATATAATAAATAAATTTGTACCCAGAAATTATACAGAGTATCTGAGACAGAAAAATAAAAACGTTCTTTTTAATAAACATAAGACTATTCTATTTAATGCAGTTAATTTTTGTTTCATTATAAAGCTACGAGTATAACAGTTGTAGTTTAATGCATTCGATCTAAAAATCATATGAGGTGAACTCACACTGCTCGTGCATATCCAGGAGACTGTTGCTGAGCGCGCTGCGCTTCAGCTGCTGCGAGGAATCCGCCGAGTTCGGTGCCTGCTCGCCGGTGGCCTGGGATCCTGCCTGGTAGGGACAGGGACAGACCTCTACATCGGCCACGCCGCTATCACGATTCTCCGCATTGCCCGGCGCCCGATTGCGCGCCGACTTCTGTCGCTCTAGCTCAGCCTCGATGCGCAGCGACTCCATCTCGTCCATCTCGCTAATGGACTCCTTGAGATCCTCGGCAAACTTGCAGCGATCGTGCTCGTTGCGAGCGTTGAAGGTGATCAGGATTTTGCCGTCCACCTTCTGCGACAGCTGGATGCAGAACGGATAGTTGGGCATGTCCAGCAGGGTAACCACGGTGCCGCATAGCGGGAAGCTGTTGCGGAACGTGTACGTCACTGAGGTCTTCTTTTTGCTAAAGATTTTGGTGATGACCAGCAGATCGTTGAACAGGAACACTTCGCGCTGATGCACGCCCGGTCGTTCCTTCTTGTTCACGTCGGGGATTTCGTACAGCCGGCAGTAGCAGACGAGGCGGCGATGTGGCAGAGCCAGATTTGGCTTTTTGCCGACTATGGTGGCCTGGACCTTCATCACCTGGGTGACATGATCGCTGCCCGGCTTAAATTCGTCGGATTTTACGCGCTCGTAAATGCCGCTCAGCATGTCCTTGTCGATGTCGTGACAGTCGTCGATGCCGCGCAGGTTCTTGATAAAGTCCTCGACGCGCATGCGTCTCTCCGGCTTCAGATTGGGCGTATGCAGATCCGTATTCAGCATGATGATGGCAAAGGCCAGGACAAAGATCTGAGTGAGAGAAACAATGGGGTTAGTCTAAGAACTTCTTTTGAGTTTATGAAAATGTAAAAGCTTACCGTATCGGATGATCTCAACCGCCCGACAATGTCCGCGTTGCATTCACAGTAGCGCTGCGAGAATATCTCCATTAGGCGCTCAATCTTCTGCGCCTCGCCGGGCATCCGGAAGTAGGCCTGGAACTTTCGCAATGCCACATCCACCTGGCGACCAGACAGGTCCAGCTCCATGGCAAAGCAGCTGAGCACGGCCATATTAAACTGATTCTGCAGATTACCCAAATACTCTCCGATCATCTGACGGGACAACCCCTTGCGGGTGATGAGGAAACGGGCAACACCCTGAGGCGTGTTCTCGAGGAACCCGCGCCGGATCAGATAGGTGATGCCCTTCTCCGGCTTCTTGTTGAACAGATTGAGTCCGACGCGATACTGTCGCTTGCGTATCGTCTCCGACATCTTGTAGTTCTGCGCCACGCCAGCGGCCGCTGCTGCCGCTTGCAGCTGCTGCTGCTCGTGCTGCTGCTGCTCATGCTGCTCGTACTGGGCGGCACTTGTGTGCGAGGAGATGGCATGGTCATCCGTTGGAGGCAGAGCACCCACCGCAGTGGCTGCTGCCACAGCAGCCTGCATCTGGGCGGCGTAGACACCGGCACCGCCGGCAACCACCGTCACTCCAGCTGCTGCTGCCGCCGAGTCCGCGGAGTGCGTGGAGAACTGCTGTGAGCTGTTCAACGCAGTTCCGCGCTTCCAGGTGTGCGGCGAGTTGCTGCGATCCGATCCCAAGTCGCTATTGAGGTTGCGTTCTGCTGAGGTTACACTCGAATCCGATCCCGAACTCTGAACGGAAGTGAGGCTACCGTTCTCGGCCGTCTTGCAGAGGCCATTCGTTCGCAGCAGCGACGGAGGTGGCGGCGTCTGACGCTGCAACAGAAGCAGCTGGCTCTGCTGCTGGGCTGTTATAGAGCTGGTCCGCTTGGGCACCTCCGGGGGAACCTTCTTGTTGCTGCCACTGCCACTGCCGCCGCTACCGCTGCCGGTACTGCCGCTGCAACTGGGCGTGGGCGTAGTACTGCCGCCTTTGGGCCGCATATAAATTTGAGCCGCCGAGTAGTAGGGCGTGTGCGGGGAGTGGCCGCTGGTGTTCACCCATGAAGCGTTCAGCGAGGTGTCCGCCGAGCTGGTGGCATAGCTCAGGTCGTGTGGTGATCCATGGTAGCTGGTGTAGTACGCGGCTGGTGTGGGCAAAGCCTGGGCGTTGTAGTAATGTGGCTCTGCCGCGTGCAGCAGATTCACGTGTGGATGGGAGGCCAGGGCGGCAGATGAGGTGACCGTAGAGCTGGATATGGAGGCGGGTGAGGCTCCTGGAAAAGAGATGTAAATTAGTAAGGGTCTTAAGTATTTTCCTGATATGCAAGTACCGAAAATATAGCAATTTCTAAAATTGAACGTAGAAAATCTTACTATCAAAAAATTCTTGGAGTATTTCTATTTCTATTAAACATCTTTTTTCAAATTTTAAAAACATTTAACACAAAGGAGAACCAATTGTTATTATTGACACAGATTAATAACTGCTTTGAAAAAATGTTAAGACGCAAAAATATTTTTTATGACTTCTACCTCCATTAAAACACGTTGAAAATGATAACCTTTCGTTTGATTTTGAGTTTTGAAGGCCAAACAAATATTTGTGTGAAAATCGAAAGACTTTTTACTTTATTATTATCTCTGAATTTTAACTTTCAGTTCTTAAAAAGTCATATTTGCTTGGCGATAAGAAATGTTTATAAAATAAACATATTTCGAGGGAAAAAAATGTTTACAAGCCAGCTTAAGGCTCAAAATATTTAAGCAGAATTCATAAAAACCTTATAAAAACACATTTTAAGAATTTTCCTTGAACTTTGTCGAGTAGGACTAATTAATTTAAAATAAATATACTAATCTCCTTACTTTTAAATATTTAGCAAAATGTATCAACTGATGCATTTTTTTTTGTACGTAAAATGACACTGTAAATAATATTCCAGGTGGCAAATATAAACTTGGAGCTTATCGCTCTACACTCACCTGACTGACTACGCGGTATGGGACTGCAGTCCAGCTGACGTCGCTCCCGCATGGATAGCGATCGGGTGGGCGGGGTCCTTGATAAGCCCGGTGATGCTGCTCCCGGCGGACCCGCCATGATGGTGACACGTGGCTGCTGCTGTTGCTGGAGCTGCTGTTGTTGAGACGCCAGCTGTTGCTGCTGCTGCTGGTCGAGCTGAGATTCCGTGGCACTTCCATATGCCGATGAGGAGGAGGCTCCGCCTTCCTCCGCCAGGCCCAAACTGCTGGCTGTAACTACCATGCGGCGGCTGAGCCGCTTCTCCGCCTTGGCCATGGCCGTAATGGAGGCGAACTTCTTTACCATCATGTAGTGACGGAAGGCGCGTTGAATGGTCACCGCCGCGTTGCGGGCTCGCACTCCGCCGTACTTTCGCTCCAGCAGCTCAATCTGCTTCTCGAGCAGATCTTGGGAGAGTTCGTAGCTGTGGGACAGACAGATAATTGACGTTCGATAAGTATTCGTATCATGGGAATGGGAATATCCGTCCGGTGGCCCTGTGCTCTTGTGGGTTTGAGAATTTGCAAATGACTGGCACTGGCGGAGGCCCCATACCCATACCCATACCCAGACCCAGACCCACCAAAACCGATAAGATAGCGCCACGAGTATCTTGGGAACCAGTACTGCCGTCGCTCTGGGCTATCGACCTGATTAAAATTCGCTTCTCGAGGGGAGGCAATAATATTATTGCCTATTGTCGAGAGTTTTATGCCACCAAGTAGCAATCGTTGCCATAGATCTTTTGATGTTTCTTTAAGTTAGTCAGAAGACCTATCTTTGGGAGCTCCCTCGCCCCCGGGAGAAACATAGATTTCCCCCGCTGAATTTCATCAGATGATGATGCGCTGCAGTCGCGCAAATATTTACCCAACCGGCGCTATCTTGTGACGGTGCCTAATCTAATAAGATACCACTTTATCCAACCGCCCTGGTATGGTGACTTTTTAAATTCCCAGCGAACAAAGTCCGAACTCATCAGGCTGACGAATGGTCAGTCAATTCCCCAAAGGCACACTTTTACTTTTTCAGATAACTAATTAGATAAGTTTCCAGCTCTCCCTCTTGATGGATTGCATATGAAAATGATCTGATAGCCTCAATTATTGTTTACAGAATCCGTCATTTTCTATGGCATTTTAATAATATTATTATTGCCGGCGAACAAACCTACAACTAAGCATTGCGTTTCGCATATTTTTGTTTATACGCAGCACATTCTCTAGATAATGACTTTTTAATCATACGAATTTTGGCTATCACCATTGATAAGATTCCTGACAGTGTATAAAACTCTAAAGTTGCTGCTCAGGCTATGAATAATTTATTGCTAGCTGATAAACGCACATCCCTGATTAAATAAATTGAATTAAAATAAAGTTATCAGTCTTGAAGTAACTTTTTGGAAAAAAGATTACTTAAGAAACGTAATCTGAGTCTAAAAATATATGCTTTTCCTTAGGAAATTAGTCATAATTTATATTTTTAGATGCAGATGAATGCAGATCTTTGTTAAATTTATAATGCAGGTTTTGAGTTTAAATATGACACGAATTTTAGTATTTAGTAAAACATCAAGATTATTAATAGGAAATGTCTCAATGGTAAACAAGAATTAAAGAACTTGCGGTCTGTATATCGACCTTTTAAGACTCTAAGATCCTGTTTCTTTATCTAATCATAATTTCCAAAGCCATCTGCTTTACATTACACCAAATTATAGGTAAAAAGCGCTTGAAATATCTCCCTTATTTGAACTGCAGAGCA
Organism: Drosophila truncata; assembly: GCA_008042515.1. Lineage (NCBI taxonomy): Eukaryota > Metazoa > Arthropoda > Insecta > Diptera > Drosophilidae > Drosophila > Drosophila truncata. The sequence goes on along the minus strand of VNJQ01006693.1, from coordinate 114,724 downwards.
CTTTAATTGCATGATAAACAATTCCCGGAAGCCTCTCCTCCTGTCCTCCCCAAATACACATTTTGTTTGTCCATAATTCCCGCACAACTCCCCCATTTTATCCCTATGTTATGACTATTTGAAGGAATACTCACGCTGACTGAGCTCGCGTTCGCTTGAGGACATCCCCGCCATTCCGAATGGAGTTCTTCTTGTGCATATTCTGTTGCTGTTGGTGCTGCTGCTGCTGCATGATCACACTGGTGGCTCCTGCTCCCAGACCCGTGCCCACTCCGCTGCCGGCAATGACCACCGCTCCGCCATGTCCATGATGATGGGCATGATGTCCGTGGCCGTGCAGCATATGGTGATGGTATTGACCTGTCGCCGTGACCTGCATGTAGTGACCAGCAGCCTGATGGATGTGCTGTTGCTGATGCTGCTGCTGGTGGTGCGCCTGCGCCTGTTGCTGATGGCACGTGGGGTACTGTTGGATCTGGTAGACCATCTGTGGATGCTGTTGCGCAGGATAGTTAATGGCGGCGGAAGAAGAGCTGTGGGCGCCGGGCGCGTAGTGATTCTGCAGGTAGACATAGCCACCGACACTGGCGCTATCCGTGCAGCTAGAGGCGCTGGCAGATCCCGGTTGTTGCGCCCCGGCCAGCTCATATTGGGTAGAGCCACTCCGTTCGAGGCTCTTCTGGGGAAAGCTGCAATAGATAAAAATAGACGGAAACTGATTAATCAAGTGTTTTATAAAAGGTTTATAGCAGTAGAAGGTGTTATTAAGGTTAAGTACCCATTATCTAAATCGGAAATCGAAATATGACTCTTGAAATATCGAAGTATATTGTCACATTTCCTCCAGGAAGCTTAGTTTGCACTTAAGATAATAGAAAAAATAAAATGTATGGTTTAAATTCTAGATTAATGGCTCTTTGGCAGGAATTTCAAGTTTCCATCTCTAAAACCAAGCCCCATTTTTTGTTGGTTATTTATCAAAGACGCCCCACCGATAAGAGAACTTTCGTTTTCGGGGTCAGGCGACAACAATGGGTTCCTACCTTTCGCCAATTATAAAACCCGATATGCAAATGATCATGTTGGGGGCAATATCACAAAATGTTCAAGATTTATGCACTGAACGGGGTGGTTGGTCGCACATAAGGCACAGTTATTGACCAAGAGGAATGGAAGAATCACAAGATCACAGGCCGCTGTTAGATTGTTAATTAATACGAGACTCGCGATCGCTTTACAACGATATTTAAATTAAATATTCGGACGTCAGAGGAAGCACTAAACAATACCGAACAGTCGGCGGAAGACCCATGAAGCTAACATATTGAGGTGCTGCTATATGGTCTATATTTGGTGGGAAGGTAACGTCCGATCCCGGCGATGTTCGCGTGTTAACTAAACCGAGCGCGAGCTCGGAAGAACGAACGTGTAGGAAGAAGACCACTGAGCAGGCGCGTCGGCGTTTCTTCCCTCGGTATCTCTGACTCTCTTTCTCCCTTCCTCTAAAAACGTGTTTCGCATGGCTCATTAAATTCCTACGAAGGCACTGAGAGAAAGGGAAGAGAAAATCTGTCTTGAAACTGAGGCAGAAATGAGGTGTTACAAGTTAAAAGAGAAGCCTTTGATTATAATTTAAGTGCTTCAAAGTTATATCGTCTAGTTCTAGTATAATAATCCTAATAAAATATAGAATATATATTTCAACATCTAAAAACTAATAAAGGTTTATGGGAAAATATTATTAATATTTTAATTTAATAAATATTTTTAATCTAAATATTATAAAGTTTAAAAATTATGTTACTCTGCATTTTCTCCCAGTGCATATGCACACCTACATACATGTAAAAATCCCACAAAAAAGCGGGGATACACGAAATGCATCTGTTTTGTTTGGCTCTCGTTGGGTTACCCGAAAAAAAAAGAACAATTGTGCTACCCCTACATGAAAGAAAAGCGGAAAAAATATAGAAATCCTAAGCGTAAAAGGATCCATTATTGAAAAGAGACAGACACAGACAAAGGCAAAGCGAAACAAGGACAGGCAGAGCGTTCCGATCTGCCATATGATGCATGGAAAGTGAAGGAAATGATTAGCCAACGATGACAAACTTATTGATCGGAGCAAAGCAAGGACCCTAGAGGATCACATAAACACACACACACAGGATGCATTGGCAGAGAAGCAACAATTGGGCAGATAATAAAGAAGATTTTGGCAGTGATATTTACAGGATGGAGCACATTTAAGGGATGTCTGGCTAAGGGAACTCAACAGATGAAGGAAGAGTAAGAGAATCAGGGGAAATCCTAAATGTCTTTACTTAGTCTATCAAGATTATTATGATTTATTTAAGTAAAGAACCTTTTATGCTATTCAAAAATATATTTCCTTTATTTCTTTCTTTGGTGGTTGAAAATTAAAAATTAAAATTACATTAATTTACAAAACTGATAATTTCTCTAAAATCTAAAATAAATTTAATAAAATAAACCTTACATTTTTTTTAATAAAATACCCCGTATCAGGTTTAATTCCTTCTTAAAATCCTTTAAAACATTCTCCTGATAATTGATTCTCCATCGACTTAAAGCAAAAACAGATTTACCCTGAAATTATGATTCGATGTGCCAGAAAATTCTCCTATAATTCATTATCTACGTATAAAATTCGAATGGCTTCCAAATCCGAAACTTCTTGAAATCATTTGCCGCAGCGGGACCTTACCGAGATACATTTTTAGAGAGAGATCGATCGGAGACGAAGTATAGAAATTTCGAGGACAGCTGCTTATTTGCACCTAGCAAAAACAGGATCAGCAGGATCCCGACGACTGAAGGATAACGAAACACACAAATTGAAAGGGGCATCCTTGTCCATCTCTCTCCCTTCCTCTCGGCCAGTTTTCCATCTGCACCTGGCGTGGCATTGTGTGGGCTTCTCGTATTATTATTTCTTCTCTCTGCTTTTGCTTTTGCTTTTGCTCTTTGTTTTGTGTTTCAAAAGGACACAACAACACAAGGGCAGGTAGTTTTTCGGGGCTGGTGAACTCGAAACTCGCCTGTTATTGTAGCCACTTCGTATCTCCGCATCCCTCTGATTTTTTAAAGAGTCCTGAAAACATCTGCCACACGTCGCCCTAATTGTTTGCGTTGCACATGTTCAGCTGTTGGAGCTGCTAGCTGCACTTCCAAGTCCAAGTCCCTCTCCCTCTGTGTTTGACCAAGTATCTGTTTATCCCAGTATCTAAGTATCCCGTATCTGTCAGCTCGTATCTTGTATCTCTACCGCTGTCGCTCGCGAGCCAAAAATGTGCCGAGTGGATGGACTTCCTCCTCTCCTGTTTTTGTATGCAACAAGTGTCCAGCAACGACGGCGACGTGACCCACTCGCCGCCGTAATTATTATTGATTTTACATTAGTTTCTTTATGTGCATTATGCGCAAAGGGGGGCTTAACACTTATTATGGAGTGTGCCAGACTTTTGGGGGTTGGGGCAGAAAAAACAAAAGACTACAAAAAGACCGATTCCGATTTCATTTTCCCCGCCACAAATCGTATAGGAAAAAGCCCATTAGACAATTGAATTGTTTCTTCGACGTGCTTCGTGGTAGGGGAACGGGTTCTGCCTCACAGGATTGGCCTCCAGACGCTCTTGCCTCACTTCAGTGGTTGAGTCCTTGCCCAGCACCAGGAAGCCCACTGAAATACAAATGATCATCAGGATCAGGCAGGCGTACACGGCCAGGAAGTAGTTCACATGCAGATTGGGATTGTCAGGAGTTTTAAGGTAGTGCATCATATTCGGATCCATGTTCCCCAGGGGATAGAATTAAAATTTTAACTCAAATAAACGTGCAAATTAATTTTTGAGAAGGAACATGACAGATAAGTAATTGAGAGTCTATATATTTTTTTTAAATTTATTTGAATATTTTTTAAATGTTATTTGACTTATTTATTATTTAGAGCATTCATTATTTGAACAGTAAAATAATGTTTACAAATTAAAAATTATTAAAAATTATTTTTTTATTTTTTTTATATAATTAATTAATTTATATATTTCATTATTTATTAAAATTTTAATATATTTTTTACAACAGTTGGTACTTTAACCCAGTATTACATGTGGATCGTATATATTTTCCACTTAACTTTGCTTAAATACTTTTAGCCCAAAAGCAGGCACTGAATTTTGACTGAGAAATATGCTTGTAAGTGATATTGAAATCCACTCGCAATCCACATGCCACAGTAGACAAGTTTCAAACCCAGAAGAATTTCGAAATTTTAAGAATTTTATATTTTAAAATGTGTCTAAAAAAACAAATCAGCAATTGTTAAAAAAATGTCATTTAATAATCATGAGCTATATTTTGTTTTTAAATATAAATAATTCCTTTATAAATTATACAAACGTATATCTTTATTATCTTTAGAAGTTTAGCAAATTTCCTATTTATATTTCCACTTCGTCATAAAGAAACACCGGTGGCTAAGTAAGCATCTAGCAATTCTTATTTACGTAGCACTCGGGATACCTCAAGTAAATAAATAAATAAATAAGTCGGTTTATCTCGGCCGATATTTGCTGGGCTGTGGGCCAAGAATAGTCAGACCATAAAACTACGTCTGTAGAGCTCCAAGAACAATGTCGGGGCCCCCATAAAGATAACGGATAATAACGAATGGACGCGATAAGCGATTCACTTAAGCAAAATAGACTTGAAATTCACATTAATTTAAGGAATTTCAAGTACTTCAAGTACATTTTTCATTCTTTGAGAATTTCAAAGAAATAAAATTTTATATATTAATCCTTTCCTATTCACGCGATTATACTCTTTCCTTTCTTCCAGTGCAGCCACAGCTGGAATCGCTATTGGTGTCCGGGAATCCGGGGCTTCCCAGTGGTTGTGTGTGGCGCTTACCTGACGGCTGTCACATGGTGCGAGGTGTGCGTCTGCGTCTCCTTGTGCCGCGTTGACAGACTGACCACCGTCACGTGCCGCGTGGCTGTGCGAACCACCCGGCGCACCCTGCTCCGTCCATCTCCAACAACGACCACAATGGGCGGCGGTCGTTTTTCGCTGTCACTGCAATATTGCAGGAAGGACTCGCTACCGCCCAGATCCGAATGGATGTGACTGCGAGAGGAGGCGGCTGAGGAGGAGGAAAGGGGCGCCGGAACGGGCAGTTGCTGGCGACGGGACTTGTGGTTCTCACACCGAGACATGGTGGCTGCTAATCCTCTTCTGGCTGCGATACGGGGTTTGAAGGAGGGACAACTCTTGCTTTCGCCCGCCAAATCATGCAATTTTCTTGTATTTTTTATTGCCGGAACTTTTCCTTTGTTTGGTTATGCACACTCGTTGTTGATTATTCGCTTTGTTTTTGTTGGTTTCGGTTACTACTTTCGTTTATTCATTTGCAAATTGATTTGTTTTGTTCGTCGTGTTTTGTCGGGGTTTCTTGATTGGGTTTATTAATTTATTTACGTGCGGCTTCGCATCATTCTTTGCCATTTTATCTTTGGTTTAGTTTTCGAATTCCATGGGTAGCGTTGCGCGTCTACATTCTTCTATATATATGTACTATATATATATGTATATCTATTATTTCGGTTGTTCAGAGTCACAGAGCGTTGGAGGCTAAGATAAAGCGTATTTGTGGTTCGATAATAATTGCAATTTGTTCACCGTGACATTTACTTCGTTATATTCGCTTATTGCGCATACGCCACGTTTACGACAGGGAATGCCGTTCAAATCGCTTGTTGTATTACAAAATACGATTTAATGACATCTAAGCAGATGTTTCTAGCAGTAAAAGGGAAATATTGACTCAGGACTCAGAATCTTTAATAAAATCATCTAACTTTGCTCTACATTCGCCACAGAATTGATTAACAACATTTATTTAACAAGGCTAACTACCTTATACTTGTTATTACCTAAATCAAAACCATTTTTATTACATTTTTCATTTGAACTGATTCACCTTTCCACATGAATCACATGGCTAATAAGGACAGTTATGAAATTAATTCAGTTGACATATATGGCCTGTTGCGGAATTTAGTTTCATGTCGAAAAAGTTTAATTGGCAGCAATTCCAAATTCCAAACTCCATGCAAAAAACTGACTCAGCTATTTAAATGTATTCCGCTTAAGTGTATCATTAGATATCCAAGCTTTTCTAAGTGCATCAATCATTGAGACGAGACATGTTTTATTTGTTTTTTAGTGGGCGTTGTCCATAAATTGTACAATATACTCGGAATATATATAACCAATTGATCGTTTTAAGACACAAAATTCTAGTGGAGTCAGTAATACAATATAAGTGGAATTATAAGAATTTCAAGAGATCCTTACTTTAAGTCAAGTATATAAGACTCTTAACTCTTATCCTGAGTTAAACAATAAATTGTAAAGGCTTCTAATTATTTTTCCAGGGAAACTGAATAAAATTGGATACAGACTTAAACAAGTTCTTGTTACTCATGATAAAAATATTTATTTTAAATGCATTTAAGATTAAAAACACCACTTGTCACTGATCACCAAAATGTTTACACTACTTCTTTTTTTTCCTTCGCAAAACTCGAACCAGAACCATTCAGATTCAGATAATTCAGAAGGTTTGGAGATCACTACCCTGTTTAACCCATTTAATCCCCACAGAGTAAACCGTTCGATCATACCCTCCTACAAACTGAACCCACTGGGTACTGAGTACCGAATGACACTTGCAAAAGCGTAATTGTTTTTGTTTATTAAGGCCTCAATGGGAGAGTCGACGACGTCGCCCCGTCGCAGTTCGCAATCGCATTCAATCAGCTTTGCGGCTGTTCCGCTTTTTAGGTCAGCGTCGATCGTCGATCGTCGATCGTCGCAGCAAGTAAAAGTCGCAAGTTGTCAACTGCAGGCTAGAAAAAAGCGAAAAACCCATTGGGGAGAGAGAGTGGAAGTGTGGAAGCGTGCGAGACTGGCGAATAAACAATATTCAAATTGAATATGTCAGACACGCAGACATTGATTTGGCACCAAGTCGGCTATATACACTGAACCAAGATACGATCCGATCCGATGCGATACGATGTGATCCAGACACCAGACCTCGAAAACGTGCCTTGGGAAAGTGTGATCTGGCAGCGAGCCCAGTGATATTTTTCTACAGATCGTGGGTGATCTGATTAGCTGATTAGTTTTTATTTTTATTTTTTCACAACTACTGACCTGATCCACTTTGCACACAAAGGTTGGCCCCGCCAGCCGCGTGATCATAAATCATATGAAAATTTATGTGCGAAGTGCGTGAGAATTCGCAACGAAAACAATAGATAGAAAGGGAAATAAAACATATACACACATAAGCCAAGATCAAGATCTTCAGAGACGCAAAAATATATGTATCATATATACAAGCATATAAATATAAAAATAAATATGCATGTATGGAAATCTCAGCTAACAAACTCAACCCACACACTTTCTTTACACAAATCGCTGTCGTAAAGTTCAAGAACCTTTTTCGAGAGCCTCGAATCTCGAGAGCTTGAAAACGATCCAAGACATCTTTGTTACAATTGTGACAACACTTGCCACTGCCTCTGTTTCTGTTTCTGTTTCTGTTTCGTCATACATATATACACCCAGCAAAAATAAATAAACACATACAAAAGTTAACTTTGGAAATAAACAAAAATATATATGCACCCAGAAAAATAACAACCTTTTATTTATTGTATTGTAATAGCAAATTCAATTCCTTATTACAATTAAAGCCAGAGAGTCTTAGGCCTTCAGGCCTTTTATTTGCGTATAATTGCAAGCCATTTCTTTGAAATAATATTGAACAAAACATTATACTCTTTCCAGCTTAACTTCTCCTTTTATAACCTTTTATAGGCATACAATTTAAGTGACAATTTAAGCTTAAAACCTTTTTAAAGATTCTAGATTATACTAAATATCTCCTGTAAAATATCAAGGCAATGTAAGAGCAATTATTTGTTATAATTAACAAATAAGCTCATTTTTTCTAGGTGTATCTAGGGTTCCTTCTGTGCCAGAACCGACTGAATCGAGTAAAAAGCTGTTCAAACACACGAATTTCGCTGCGGCCGGGCGATAATCTCACGAGCGGGGCCCAGCCTTGGAACAAGTCATGGAATTATTGGCCAAAACAAGTCGCCTACTGCCAATAAACGCTTCAGGGGAGTTCTCAATCACAATCGCTTAGAATGCTGCCGGGGCCCACTCACAAATCGCAAACAGAAAAGTCAGGCTCTGCTCACGAAAAGAACAACTGAGCGCTAAAAGTTGAATATTTTCGTTATTTAGCAACTATTAGTGTTTGTTGCTATTCGAATGGTTTTATTTAGCTTTTGCCAGTGACTAGAACTGTTCCAACTTGTTTCTGTTGTCGTTTATTTTCCTTTGCCTTTTCGGTTTCATTTTTGTTTTTGTTGTCGGCTTCTGAGAAACTTTTGTTTGTAATTGCAATTTTGTCGAACAAGTTTTTCGTTGTTTTAAAGTTTACAAGAAAACTTCTGGTTTACTGGTTTACTTTAAATTACAGTGGTGGTTAATTAGAGGACTTTGAATTTGGTTTTTGGGTTAAATTTAATTCTACTTAACACGAAGTTAATTTGCTTTTGGTTTGCGAAAGTTTTGTAATAATTTTGTAAGATGGAAGACTAAACAAAACATTTATACTGTTGGTGATCAATTGTTAAGAAACTTTATCTTTATTTTCTTTATCTTTATGAGGTATTGAGTCTAAAATTCCCAAGTTAGAATTCAGTTACTCTCTAGAAATTAGAAAAAAAAATCTCATAAACCTCAAAATATTTTAACTAAGTCATTTTACATTTATTTCCCCAAATAATATATTTAGCTTTAAAACCGTTTTCAGAAAGTCATGAGTTTGACTTTTGCCACTAACAAAACAAGCACTTTTTTAATAATTGACTTTATACTAAAAAGGTAATTTTTAAGTACAAATTCCACTTTTAATCGAAAAACCTACCTAACAAATCGGATAAAGAACTACCTTTTTTGCTTGTTTTGCAATCTCCTGTCTATTTAAGCTTATTGGCGCCATTAATTTTAATTGTATTCTGGAGTTAAGCTTGGATAGTAACCACTGTTTATATAGTTATCCAGAGCTGCATCCGTTCTAGAGCACGACAGCGAGACCGAGGCTAGGGTTCCTATAGTAGCTGCTATATAGAAGCTGGCTCTTGTTTCTGTTGCTGCCGCAGACAGCAGAGCTGCCTTTGTTTTACAGGTGTTCCACTGCACGAGCAGCAAAAGCACCAACAAATGCAGGTAAAAGCAGCAGAAGCTGAAACAAAAACAGCAGCAACGGCAGCCACAATCAGTTGCAAAGCTTTTTTTTCTTGCTTCTGTTGTATAATTATTTAATTTATAATTATTTGTTGTACGCTCTCTTACTCTCACAGCGCGGAGTTTGCTGCACATAAAGAAAATAAGTAAGCAAATGCAATTTCCAATAAACTCATTTTCTATTCTTTAATTTGAAAATTAATTCGAAAACTAAATAATATTTGTCAAGGCTTATTTAAGGTTAGGCTTTTAACGCCCTTTAGTTAAATATTCCCGAACTGATCAATAATTCTATTGATTTTTTCTCTCTGCAGTATATTAGGTGAATGGGAAGTGGAGGAGGGGCAGTGGGGCGGAAGAAGGTAAGTAGAAGAAGAGGAAGAGGGACAGGTAGACAGCCCGTGCTCAATGCTTTTTATTCACTTTCGTGTCATTAGTAACGGCGCACGTAACAAAAACCAGCAACAACACACAGGCGCACCACACACACTCCCTCTCTTGTTGCACTCTTTAGTGCTCTCTCTCTCTTTCTCTGCCAATCGGTCATCCTCTCTTTTAGCCATTTTCTCGGCGAGCGGAAGAGGAAGTAGAAACAGAGTGTGCAGCAAACGTCGAATGCGGCGACGCAGCGTAATTGGGTGGCAAGCGATTATACAAGGCCTGGCCAAAAGGCAAAGGCAACAGCAAAAGCCTGAAACTGCAGCAGAGAGCCAAAGTCAAAAAACAAACTCAATATCAAAATCAAAAGCAAAATGATTAAAACGCACTGGAAAACGCATAACACAAGCAGAGAGAGAAGACAGAGAGCTGAAGAGTATCTTCAAGATTGACTTTATTTTTTTCGGATCAACGGCTTTCCGATCTTTGTTTACCACTCTGAATCAGCTGATTGAGAAAATAAAGCACCAAAAACAGCTTAAAACGACGAAAAAAACGGTTAGTCACTGTAACCAAAAATCTTTTTATTTTTTCTTTTATTGAAAAAACGTGAGCTACATTTTATCTTAATGTTTAAAAAAATTGACTTTGGTTTCAGAAAGTTTTTCTAGAATATAAAACAGAAAATCGTATCAAGTTTAAAGTTTTTTATCTATATAGAAAAAAAGAATTCATTATATTCCAAAGATAGATTTCACACATACGAAGCTTTCTTCCAATCATAAAAAGAATCTTATGGCTGATCTTTTATTTGCCATTTAGATTACTTTTAAAATGTGAAGCTAAATGTTTTAACCCGACACTAATGTGATTTTGGTTCAAGATGTTATGTAAATCTCTAGCAAACTATAACATTTAAATTTGTTTATTTTAGCTCGAAAAATTCCATCACTGAAACAAATGTTATATAAACATTTTTGGAAAAATTCTAAAGCCTGAACAAAACTGAAGAAGGTAAACTCCCCCGGAATGTTTCGTTTGTTGCATTTTAAGTGCCATTAAAAAGGTGATTCAAAAAGTCAGTAAGTTTGCGATGAATCAGCGATTTTGGCGGTCAATTCCTGATAGTGGAAGGTATACTTTTTACTTTATTTCTTTCAGCATTTTTCAAAGGAATATGCCTCCAGGTTTCGACTTTGAAAATATAGTACGCAGCGCACTTGCTGCGTATTCAATTACAAAATAATAGAAATTTCCAGTTGGATCCACACCACACTCGAAAATATACAAAAAAGAAAAAACTCACACACGCGATTTATGTTGTGTTGGATTTTTTGTTTTGTATTTTTCGTGTGTTTGCCGAAACGTAACGGGGCAGTGGCCGTGGATCCCGCTCTTTCTACCGATCCCGCTGCTTCACCACCCTTCCTCCCACTGTTTCTCTCTCTCTCGCACCCGCTTCTGTTGCATGCAGTGAACTCCTGGTACAGTGAACTGGGGAATATTTTCCAGCTTTGTTTTTTTTTAGGAAATCTATTTTAAATGAATTTCAAATTAATTACTTATTATTTTTATTAAAAAGATCATTCCACACATTGCATTTGCATCCCTATCGTAAACGTGGCATTCTTGAAGGATTAAAATAAATGAAAGGCGAACAAAAATGTGCTAAAATATAGAGTTGGTCGATTTTTAATCGTTATTCTTAAACAAAGAAAGAACTAACAACTATACTCCCTAAATAAGATAATAAAGTTGGTATGAGGGAGCACTAATAAATTCATTGTACAAATTTCACAAAGATCTGTTGACTAGTTAGCAAAGCCCTAATATTAATTTGGAAAATTATTAAGTACATTTTACTATCGGTCCTTTAAGAATCTTTACGTTTTGAATATAAATTCTATTTCAAATATTTCATTAAAATTGTCGGTGTTCACTGTATCCAGTTGTTTTTGTTGTTGCTGTTGTCGTCGGCACTATTGTTTTTGTGATACTCGACGCCGGAGAAAGGCGATTTTCTCTTTAATTATATTTTATTTTTTTACATCAAATATTGTTGTTGTTGTTGGTTTGTTTAGCTTTTTGTTTCATGGTTTCCGTTTTGCTTTATTCGGCTGTGTTTGCTCTTATTGTTTTGTGTATTTCTGTGCTTTTTTTTAATGTATTATTTTTATTGTGGCATGGGGACACACAACGATGTCAAATTAATAAACAAACTCGCCTTGACAACAAATTTGCAACAGAAACAACAACAAAGTGCGTATAGGGAATTTTCGCAATATTTCATTAATTTTTTCCTCCTTTCATTTAGCACTCACTCGCACACACACTCACTTTTATTTTGTTTGCACATCAATTTGCATTGAATTTATTAAAAATTCAATTTTGAAATCGAAACTTTTTTCAGCTTTTCGTTCATTAATTGAACAATATATGCGTTGAAACAATAACAATAAAAACACACACACGATCGGCGACAGCGCCGCGAGCTGCTGCGCTGCAGACGGCGACGGCGTTCGGCGGCAGCGAAAGGTGTAACGACGAGCGACCAAGCGAGGAGCGTGTGCTGCCTCCACGAAGCTTTGAAAACGAATGCGAGAGGCAGAGGCACAACACGGTGTCCAGAGCTTGGTTGGCAGAAAAAAAAAAGAGAGCGCGCAGCTGTATGGGTGGAGAGGAGGTGTTGTTGCTACTCTCGTCGTTGTTATTGGTGTCTGTTGTTGTTATTGCCAATAGTCAAGTTTGTGGGCCACTTAAAAAAAGCTAATATTGTTGCCATTATTATTAGCAAAGTTAATACTAAGCTGGTATTTTCCACTTGATCGGGTTTTGCAAAATTAAGGGAAAAGAAGTTTGATAATCCTAAAAAACAATTGGGAGAAGAATAGCTTAGATTTAAGGATTTTTTAATCCTATCTATATATATTATTTGAGATATTCAGCTAATTTTATTCACTTTATATTATTAATTTAGAACAGTAAAATATTTATTTTATCTTTATAATTAATAGGAAAACCTGGTACAACAAATAGCACAAATAAAATATTGTTTAAGTAGATGTTTATTTGAATTAGATATTATAACCATTATTGTTTTAAACATGAAAACATCCCTAAAATTGTATTACACAAAGACTGTACCTTGAGAACTATTATTTTTCATTTCCTGTAACTGCAAAACAATAACAAACAAAATATACATATATTTAAATAAAAATTAATGAAAACAAGACAATGGGAAACTACAAAATTCACTTTTTTTAACCCCCAATGGCACTCACACACCTGTGCATTTTACCTGCATATTAAATCTGGCTCTCTCGCACACTGGTGAAGCGTCATAAGCGTTGACGTGTGCTGTCACAGTGGGCCTAATTGACATTATATAAGTCATTATTAAAGTGCAGCCGCTACTAGAAAGTAAACCTCTCAATTAAATCCACATTATTTGCATTTTTAAACGAGCGAAAACGAACTCAATTCAAATTGAGGAGCTGAAAAGTTGAAAAGTTTCCAGAGATCTCCGCGCTGCAGTGTGTTTTTCCCACTTCTCGGCTCCATTGTCCGATTGGGTAATTGCAAAACAGATCCAAAAACATGGTACGCACACACATAAATCGACAAGCAGTCGAAAAGAGGTGTAAATTTGTATGCAAACGACACGAAAAACACTCTCCCAAGACAATCTTCAAATAGGTGTATGGAATACTACCGAAAAGAGCAAAGCTTTTGGCTCTCAGAGATAAAAAAAACAGCTGGTGCATTACTATAAGAGCGAAGATTGAAAAGACTGTAGAATTGATACCCTTTAAAAACGATTGAGATTCAAGTTTATCAAAATAAACACAGCTAAGCTCAAGCTAAAACACCTATTATTGTTCAATTGCTTAACAATCACAGCTTTTTACTTATTTACAACGCATTTGTCGGAAATTATAAATGGCATTTCAAACATACAGAATAATATCCAAGATACTTTTATGTACCGTATTTCCTTATTAATTTAAGGGTTTTAAAAATCCAAATAATTTTTTATAGAATAGAAACTCAAAATTTTCGTAGGTTAATGAATTTCAGAAGGATACAAACCATTCATTGTAATTAAGTTTCAATTGTTAACATATTTTAAGCAGATGGTCATGTACTTAAAAACCTTTAAATTCAACCACTGAACTTAAGAATTGTCTAAACTTCGATCATAGTTTATTTTTCTTTAAATTCTTATGTAAGAAGTTTTTGCATTATAAATATACAAGATATAAGCCTATAATTGTATTAATTTTCTTTTAATTTAACCATTTATTTTAGGCAGATGCTTGGCTGATGTAAAAGATACTTAGTATATTTTAAAATGATCGCATGTGTGAAATGAAACTGAATACCTCAAAGTCTCGAAAAATGCAACCCCCTTGCGTTGCACAATTTCTGGACAAGAAAAAAAAATAGTACCCTGCACAGAGAGGGTATATCGATTGTGACTGCGCTCGGAGTCGAACAATAAGCTGAGCTTACGTTACGCTCAGGTGAGTCACGAACCGAGCGAACCGCGCCAAGCTGAAGGGCGAGCGGGGGCGCTTTACTGCCGATGTATTTTTTTTTTTATTGACGTCCATGTGCTATAAGCCATATGGACATGGAGCTGGAGACAGACAGAGAGGCATGTGTGCATGGCGGTTACTTGGTAGTTGTACGTGAGCTGGTAGTTGGCAGTTGGCGGTTGGTTGTTGGTAGTTAGTCGCTTGCGGCGGCCCGCTAACAAAATGGGCAGCGTAATGCCTCACTGGCTTTGGCTTCGCCTCAGTCCGCTCCGCTCAGCGGCTGAGCGGCTGAGCCAAGCTGAGCGTTAAGCCCGATGACTGTGTTGTGTGTGCTGAATGGTGTGTGGAGTGTATGATGTGTATGATTGTCTCTCATTGAGTGTATTTGTGAGTGTGTTTCAGACAACAAACCATTTATATCCGGACCTGCGGCCTGTTTTGACTTTTCATTGAAACCTGCTGCTGCACCGTAAACAATTTTAACTAAGACTTAATTATCGCGTCAAATGGTTAATATATAATTAAAGAAGAGCTGTAGAGCTTAAAACCTTGATGGTTTTCGTTCAATATTTTCACAGTCTATCAATGCAGAATTTACCCACGTAGTTTTAAATGCTTCTTCAAACACTTATGCTTTATCATAGAGTAGGTATATTATTTCTTTCACTGCATACTGCTGACGCTGTCATAGCTGCGGCATCGTTAAAACTCAAGTCGTAAACATATGCACACATAAAACCAAAACTTTTGCCCACTGCTCCCTCTTCTGGCCGCTTCCTTCCTCCACCTCCTCCCTATGACTCCGAACCCAGCTGAGGCTGGCTGATATTAACGCATTAGGTACAAGGTACACAAACCCATTTGCCATACTTGTCTGGGCCGAGTCTCAGCTGTTATGAAACAATAAACAACCGTCAACGATGATGACAGCCCCCAAAGAAACAACAAATCCCGCGGAGCGTCGAGGGTTGCCAAAGGGATTTTAATTAAGCCTCAGGTCTATCAGCGGGAGTAATTGTAATTGCTCCAAGAATACGAGCGAAGGAAAAGTGTTTAATTAAATTCTAATTTTTGTTGATTTGTGAGTCATCTGGTAAAGGTACAAAGAAGAAGGTTGTCAGAAGTTTTAAGCCAGTAAAAAAAAGAAACAATGTGCTCTAGTATAGAACAAAACAGAACCTAAAACACAAAGAAGTAGAAATTGAGAAAAAAAAAAACAATACGATAACCTAATTAAAAGCCTTACAGAACCTTGTTTTTTTGTATTGTAAATAACACAAAAGTATAAGGAAATACTTCTTTATAAACTAGTTTTTGAGGGATCAAGAAAATCATAAATAAAGCATAATCATAAACTATTATTATTCTATTTTGGGTCGACTTCTATACTAATTTTTTCAGAGAAACTAATCTCAACAATAACATTTTTTTAAGACCCTAAGCTGTTCTTCTTATATATTTTTTTTATATGCTATATTTTCCTCTTTCCCTTCAAGATCTCTATAATTTTTCTCCACAACCCAACTATTGAACCTCCCCACCACTGCCCGTCCGTATCTCGCATCTGAAACGCATTTTATATTTCATTAGTAAACATCGCGAAAGCTCTGTCGTGTGTAGTTACTAACTATGCGATTACCTCGTTTTCCCCCTCGTAAGCCGCCTTATTTGCTCGCCTGACCTTAGGCATTTTGAACCCAATTTGTGAGCAGCCACAAAGGGCGGCGCCGGGGGATGGTGGGAATGAGAGGAGCCTATTCAAAATACAGCCAACCCAGCAGACCTTCGGGTCCGCCCCAAAACAGAAACCCAGCAAAACGATTGCGAGAGCTTATAGTTGTCTTCCCTTCCCCCGAACCCACCAATGACTATTTACCTTCAACTTGCCGCTGGCGGGGCCATTGAATCGCTCATTCGGTCATGGCTACACGGCTTACCTACTATAGTATATACATATAGTATATATACTGCAACTTACCGGCTTTCGGGCGCTCATTAGAAAGTGAACGCTGGGAGACAAAATCTGAGACAATGCTACTACTGCGAGAGTCTCGGGAGCGCGGCTAATGAAGCCTGACAGGGCCGATATCGGTCCGCGGATCGGATCACGACCATATCACGATTGAGATTCCCTCGCCTCTGTCATTAGGGCTTTTCTACTGCTCGCATTTTTTCTGTTCATGCACTTGGAGTATTATTAAACCCCTTTTCTCGTTTCACTTTTACAGATTTTAATTCGAATTCGATGTAAAGACATCTTATATGGTCTATATCGGAAGGGATTTGCAATTCGATAACGTTTAAGGTGGTTTTGTTATTATTATGCAGTACAGATATACACATAAATAAAACTGAATATCGAACATTAAAATAATCATCAGAAATTCAAGAATAAACATCCTACAGGAATATACATAATTAATCTATCAAAACTATAAATTTTAAGAACATGTTTAAGTGAAACTTTACCAACACATGTATAATAAAATCATTAACGATCTTATTAAAGTCTGATAAGCTTCAGACTATGATATAAAATCATAGATACAAAAAACTATCACTGCAATGATAATTTCGATAGGGTACTAATAACTTCGGTACCCCAAATGATGACCTTTTTTGTTTTACATTCAATTAAATCAAAAGTATAGCAGACGAAGATGAGCCAGTGACGGATGATGAGATACAAATGAAAATGTTGAAAGAAAACCTGAAAGAGAAACAGCTGGGGAAGGGGTGCGAGATACAAAAGATACCAAAAGACAACAAAATTATGTTACTGGGAAATTTTTGTGGTTTCATGAAGTACGAATGCGAGTACGACTACTCATTGGAATCGGAATCGCTGGGACTTCACTTTCACTTGCACTTCGCTGGCCATGAATGAAAGAAAGAAAAAAGCCTCAAACTCCCCCTTTCGCTGGGCTGCCCACTGGCTGAGCTTTTTTGTTTTTGATTTTTTTGTAAATGTACATATATAAATATATATATTTTTTTGAGCTGACTCCACGCCACCACTGGCGCCTTCATCAATCAACGAGCGGCGGCCGAATCGCTCGCTGCTCAAGTGGCACAATGGGAAAGTTCGCCCACAAGGGTTCTGCAGCGCTCGTTAGGCTCTAAATCACGTATCACACGCCCACTAAACCAAAAACCACACAGCCTGCCATCACCCACTGCTCTACAGAGAGGGAAAAATCTGTAAAATTGAGCATGAGTCTTGCGAAAATAAGATTAACTTTAAGGTATTTTAATATACATTCAATTTAAACATGATAGATTTTAAATTTAAAAAGGTTTTTGTAGTAAAAATGAAATTATAGAAATGCTATACGATCTTTGTATAGCCTACAGTCCAAGAGATAATAATTTGCAGCCCCTTTAGACATGATATTTAATAATCACACCATATATTTTCTAATAAATAAATAATATATAAATAATATAAAATAATGTCCATCATATCATATCCATTACTCGAAAAACCATTTTTTTATAAAATATTTTGAAAATAATAAATAAATAAATAAATAAATATTCTTCTAAACAAAATCTATATAGCTATATATAAGATATACTCAACATTACTTTTCTATTATTAAAATTTCTTCGCCGTGTAGGTCTGTTTATGATTACAGCTTATGCCTTTCCCCCATCGATTTTCATTTTGTTATTTTTTCATTGGAAAATTCATGTTTACAAGCTATTAACAGCTTATTAATATTAGTTTTGCGTCTGCATCTTGGCCAATTGAATTTCTCAAATTTTCCTTTGTTTTCTCGTACTTCTCGTAGCATCTTCTTTTTACAAGCTGTTTACCGCTGGAATCCCGGAGAGCTTCGCATAATCCACAACTCACAAATGGTATTCATTATGCGAATTTCAGATTGTTCATTTACTATTTTTGGGGCCTTGGTGAATGTTGGGCTGCCTTTCTTCTAAATTGGGTTCTTCTGTTTTGCTGATTTTATTGTTTGTCGCCTTTTCTGAACAGAAGCTAATGAACCTGAAAGAGTCTTGAAATAGCAAAAAGACTGGGCTGTTGAGTAATACAGGTAGAAACCACGATTGGTAATTGTTTGGGCCGTGACAATTCGGGATGCTTGATTGATATTACACAATATCTTTTGATATTGTGATGAGTTTATTTGAGTTTGTGATGGTTGAAAGTTGAATTTGTTGGGTTTAGACTCAAAAGGTTAGTTTTTATTGTTTTTATAATACATTTCTTTAATACACATTATCTTTTACGGTCCTTTAATTATATAAGTTCCTAAAGAAACGATTACGAAAATGTATATATTATTTCAATATTAAATAAATGATAATTTGATATGTATTTTCTCTTCAACAGAATCTCATATATCTCATATATAAGCAGTACTTATGTACACATTGTATCTGATCCATGGGTCAATGCTTTCCTACTGATCGCTCGACTTCACCAGGTAAATTCAAAGCCCTGGCAGGGCAAGTCTGATTAATTCTATAGAAACTGCATTGCCAGGCTGCATTTCGTCAGCTTTTCAATTCAATGCAAATTACCAAGCCAACTGCGAGAAACAACAATGCGTCTGCGTCTGAGTCCAAGTCTGAAATTGCTGCTGAATTGGGCAACTGAAAAAGCAAAAGCTGCTGCAGCAGTAGCACTCAACAAAAGAAACAACAAAGGAAATCTAAGCGAAACAAAAAGCACTTTTCAGATGGTTCTGCCTTAGACTACACACAAAAGAAATTTGTAGAATTTGTGGGGGGCCTTTTTAATCATTTAAATGGGTTATTATGAAAAGTTAAATATGATGTATAAATATTTGCTAAATTTTTTAGCATTTTAAATATAAAAGCAATTGAACAGTTCCATTAATTTATACATTTAAAATATATATCTTTTTATATATCGTAGCATAAGCTGGCTCACAACCAGAATATCCCCTGCTTAGTGATCAACTTTAATTTAATAGATAGCCCAACATTTTATCTTATTGTGCATGTATTTTGTGATTCCACGGGCGGGAAGGGAGTGGCGCATTCAAAAAGCCCGATACTCTGGCTAAAACACTAAAAGCCGGCTCCAAGAAATTTGGCTCATACATAACTAGGACGACGACGACGGCAACTGCTGCAAGAACTGGTTAAGTTGTATTGCCAACCGGCAAACCGGCAACTTTCCGCCTTCCCTCCCCTTTTGATTACCACTCCCCCTGATCAGTGCCCCTCCCCCGGCCGCCTACATGCCCATGACGTCAACTTCCCCAACTGGTTTTGCACTTTAATTTAGATGCTTTCAGGCGGCGGGCAACGATGATGCTCGGTCGGGTCCGCGATTTCGGCCATGCAGGCATCTGAGCCAGCGCCTCATCTGAATTTATTTGCTGTTTTGCATTAGGCCTACAAACCCAGATGCCTAGAAAACAAAAAAACAGGGGTAAGAAGCGAACCAGGGAAAGAAGATACAGCTGAAACGGGAAGTAAGCTATTTGATTTCACATGCATAGTGAAAAGTAAGTAGTTTTAAGCTTAATTTTTGGATTCAAGCTTGATTTGGGTATTAATTCTTATCAAATATATTTCATAAATAAATAAAATCACAGATTTCTTTGATTTTCTTATATAAAAAGTGTGTTACGATCTCAAAAATGAAAATCTTTCCCTCTTAAAAAAAAAGAAAATATATAAAATCACTTTTCCCGTGTAGTCGAATACGAACTTGCATTTAACTTCCACTTTGCTTTTCGTTTTATAAATCGGGAGTCGGGAGTCTGGCACTCAATTAGCGCTGGACCAAAAGTAAACCTAAAACCCAAGTAAATGAACGTCGGAAAATCATGAAACGAGAGTGCTGTGGGTCACGTGAAGTAATCGGAGTAGCATAATCACTGTCCGGCCAGCGACTTCGGAGTAATCACCTCGCGGAATAGGGCACCAAGACGGGACCACGGGACCACCACAAGTCAACAATGGAGGCAGTGGTGGTGGTGGCGATGTTGGTAAAAGTGAGAAAGTCATTAAGTAATCCCACGACTTTCAACTACTGGAAAAGTCGCTGGCAGTAAAGCGATTTGAGAGTAATGAGCAGGGAAAGAAAGAGGAAAAACACTTCCCATCGCGTGGAAATCGAGGGGAAATGTCAAACAGTTGCAGCAGCAGCAGCAGCAGCAGCTATACCAGTAATCGGAATAATGCCGGGTCTCGTATTGAATAACACGCTCTTACGAGGAAATCCAAACAAAAGGGAGAAATGCAATTAAATTTAATTGATTTGTTACTCATAAAGTAATCTACAATTTGCATATTTGCATTATGCAATTCTGTGAGTGAGATACATATTAATCTATATATTTTACCGGAAGAGCATTAGTATATAACTGTCGATAGTTTTATATATTTTATAATATAGCCTTCCCTCTAATTTTGCTTTTCGCTACTGATTGCCAGGGAATTTATAGATTTCGATAATGGCAATGACTTTACCCCATAGCTATGCGCACTTATAAATAAACAATTTTATTGTTCACGTTTATATCTCGAAGATAATTAGCTGATTTAATGCATATACACATACCCATGTACCATATTTCATGCTTTGATATTCGAGTTCGGAATACTGAATGCAAGAGTAAGTTATTTCGGGTTTTTATATAATATATATCAATATTTGTATAAGTATAAAGCATTACTATCCACAAAGCTATTGTGGAGTTTAGCACGATATAAATAAAAGAGCTCTTAAGTCAGATACCCAAAGAAGATAATGTGCAAAAACTGCAAACCTAACTTGGAGTATTAATAAGGGTATAAAGAATTTTAACTCCATCATAAAAGCAAAGGAAACTTGTTTATCAGGCATTGCTAGAACAATTTTTTTACTTGCTTTACCTAATTCTTTTACGATTAAATGATTTTACAATTAAATGGAACATTATCTCTATGGCTCATATAACAACTAAACGATTTTGATTGCTATGCAATATCTATCTGGGTTTTCGATCGATTAAAAGAAAACATTTTCGGGTTCTACCAGTTCTTAACACCTGCTTATCTTGCATTGTAACCCGGATATTGTAAGCCCAGTTGGTCAGTCGCAACAAATGTAATTCTCGGTGGAGCACTGCTCCATTGCTATTGCTGGATTAGATAATGCTTGTCTGCTGTGCCGCCGAGAGACCCATTGAGGGTTATGTACATATAATCACGTGTTTATCGCTGGAATTCTCATGCGCGTGCCTTCGCCGTGGGAGTTCTGTCTGTTATATCGTACCATCCGCCATTTACATAATGCCACCCACTCATGCCTAATACCTAATGCCTGCCTCTTGCTAAACAACATTATATATACTGTTTACTTTATGTAATTTTATGTATGAAAAATGCCAAGGTTCAAGGTTCACGAGTAAACAGACAGAGAGAATAAAATAGGAATTCACGACATTTTTTGTGGTTACTTATTGAGATTGAAGGTAAATCTTTGAAACTTGCTGGTTTTTGTGGTATTTTCCACAAGAATGTGAATTTTATTACATTTCTTACTTCTGCATTTCTTTTTTAATTCTTTTTATAATATCATCAAAATAGAAAAAGAGTAGTGTTTATGTGCTGTGAAAAATTTGTGGTTAAATATATTTTAATATTTGGTAAAGTTTATAACGTGGAAAATATTTCTTTTATTTTATAAATCACTGTTCCATTTAAATGGAGTATTTTATTCATTCCTAAAATGTTTTTTCACTCCAGTTTCTATACTGAATATAAAAGGCTAATCCTTAGTTGGCATAAACAAGTTTGTTCAGCTAAAAATACTTTGTTGTTACCGGGTTTTCCAATTGTTTCTATTTAATGAAAAACTTTTTCGTCTGCCAAAACTATCAGCTGGCGCCACCTATGCTGCTATCTTTGGCACTAAGCCACATTTGTTGCCAACTTTATTGCATACTTTTCGACATTCACGACAATTTTCCGTTGTAGCCCTCGGGGCGAAACTATTTCTGCTGTTAAAACTTAAAACTTTTCAAAATAAATTCCCCTGCCATAACTTTTTTTTTTAATAAATTCACAATTTGCTTATGAATATTGCACACGTGCATAACAAATACTATTCATATAAAATGCATATAGGGATATTGTCTGAAAATACGCAGCATAGTTCAGTAAATTAACAAACTCGTTGGCAACTTTTTTTTGGGACGCGAGAGACTTCAAGGGAAAGAGAGAAACAGAAAGAGAGACGCCCACGGGTGAGGAAAACTTGGCTATGATGCGGGGGCGTCCACAGTGGGCGTTTCGACCTTTTGTGGCTATCAAAAGCCATGGATATGGGGCTGGGGATATATTCGGGGATATGGGATTTTTCCAAGCATCATCGCCGTCGTGTGTGGGAATTGTGAAGCGTGTCAAAATTGCACTATTGATGGTGCCGAAAAAAAGCAGGACGGCAGCGGCAGCAGTGATGGCAATGGGCGGGGGCGTGGCCGGTGAAGCTGCCGAGCAGAGAGAGAGAGCGAAACACAGAGAGACAATTGCGTCACAATTGTCCTCGGGCCTAACTAATCGAACCTTGAACTCTGTCACTTTAGCTGCAAAAAAAAAATGAAACTAGAGGGGGCGGCGTGGGCAGACAGAGCTCTTACAAGTGCAACAAAAAGGATAATACACTTGCCAAAAAATTATATTTAAGAACTTGAGTGTAAGAAAAAGTCCTTATTGCAATTTGCACAGCTAATAAAGTAGTTTTTTGGGTTATCTAAATCTGAATTAGAAACGCAAATTCAAATAAAAAATAGTTGAGAAATTTATTTATTTATTTTTTGTAATAACAAATTCAATTCCGTATTACAATTAAAGAGCGACTAAGGCCTTCAGGCTAGTTGAGAAAATTATATAGGAGTTTTACTCAATTAAAAACTATTTTCTGATATTGAAATAAAAATTTCAAGAGCAAAATGGAACATAAAAATTGAATTTTAATCTATTAACCATAGATCTTTAACTATTTCTGGAAAAAACGGAATAATCGCAAATATTTTTCCTCCTTCAATTCTCTAAATGTTAAATAATTAACTTGCGAATTCATCTCTTTTTTAAAATCGTAAATTATTCAATATCTCATAAGCAACACAATATATTTATTTCAGCAGAAATAATATCTCGACATAATCGACATAAAAATAGCCCTAAAAGCTTTCCATAAATATATATTATTTGTATTCTATTTTAATGTCAGAATGTTAATGAAAACCAATCACGAACACAAGTATTTGTAAAAGAGAATTTATACGATTTGAAGAGTTTAAAGATCTTGTTACCGGAACATTTCGTTTGATTTGTCCTGAAATTCGATTCAACAAACTTTTATTTCTTTCGAAAATTCTCATCGAATTACGGCAATTTCAAGTTTTAAGTTGACCCCCTAGAAATGTCCTTAAACTTTGTGAAACAACACTCAATTCCGAGGGGGCAGGAGAACAAGGCACTTACCAGTAAATCTCATTGGAGGTAATCATATTGGTGGTCTTGTAATATTGGGCGGCAGTGTAGCTGCTCATTCTGCTGATATTTTCCGTATTTCCCTGGGTTCTACTTTTCCCGTTGTGGGGTGGTTAAATGGGGGACGAGGACAGTGGCTTAGTCCCTTTAACTAGTGTGTGTTCCGTCGTTTTGGCCGCTCCTCTTCAATTACGTATTAGGTAAATATAGTTAAGGCAGGAGTGTTCAGTGAAACGGAATCGTTTTTGTGTTCTAGGGAACTAGGTTCTTGCTCTTTTTTGTTGTTTTTTGTATGGACGGTATATTACAAACACTTTGGCACCGATAAAATGACGAAAAATCAATATAGTCGCGTCGTTTGTATGGGGGAATTTCACTTTGAAGTCTGTCTACTTGACTCTCTGGTTATATATATTTTTTTTTGTCGCGATATATATTTTTAATTTGCCGATATATGTATGTATAAGGATATATAAAATATATGATGTGAGTGTGCGGTGAGTGTGTGTGTGTTTTGAAAGGATAATGGACTGAGGCAGACAGGCGAATACATACACACGGGGTTACTTTTGCGAATTATTCGTCCCGAAATACCGCGGCACTTCAATATGTAACTCTCTATATATTTCCATGGGTATGCCTATATTTATAACTAATTTGCATTGGTGTTCTATGCTTAGTCCTGCTAATTAGAAATCATTTTATATATTTTTTGGGTGGGCTACAAAAATACTGCTAGGCGGAAAAGCGTCTGCGAAAAACTAATGTTGGCTAACTGACTGAAATGGAGTACTGACTGAGCGCTGGCTGAAATATTTCCATTACTGAAGGCGTCGACGGCAGCCACAAGGGCTCCTGGACGCTCTCTCCGCGAGAGAAAAGAGAGCGGACTGCGAGAGAAAACCCATTAAGAGAGAGAGAAACTCAGACAGATGTCTCACAGTTCGGGTTGTTTTCCTTTTTGTTTTTCTTCGCCGACAACGTCAAAGGGGGTTGCAAAATTCACAAAATGCAGCTGTGTGTGGGGGGCGAAACTGCAGCGGAAAATATCTGTGCTCCCGAAATTACTCGATGGGGAAATTTCTCTGTAAAAAGGGAGTTCCCTCTAATTAAATTCCCCGCCATTTTTGATGAGCCTGGGAAATAGGCCTGTTGGAAAATGACCGCAGCGAAATCCTTGGCAAATAGTTTTACGACGCAGTTTAATCAACATTAAAAATCATTTTAAATGTGACCATTAAGCGCAATTTCCGGAGAGTTCTCTCTGGGTTCTCACAAATGGAGACACATCGAGAAAGAGAACTAGGGAGAGAATGAGAGAGTGAGAGCTAGGGGGTTGCAAGTTATTAGCGGCTTTTGTTTAAATCATAATAAAAGCAGATTAACAAAAAAGAAAACAACAACTCCCGCAAGAAGTTCCAAGTGATGTTGTTTTTGTAATGCAACCGCCAGGATATCCTTTGAATATTCCCCTTCTCGAATATCCTTGCACTTTTGCAAATAACAACAGAAATTTACCGCCAGTCAACCCTTATTTGCAAATGAGAGACAGAGAGCGGGAAAGAGCCAGAAAACCAGCAGAGAGAGGGAGAGAATCGGAGAGAGCAAAAAGGCATTGCCATATCGAATCCAGTCAATCATACACTGTCAGAAATTAGTACCATTTATAATGCCATCTGTTACAAAAATAAAAATAAATAAATAATGGAGAAAACAATATATGCTCATGTGATTTATAATTAAATTTTAAAAGGAATTAATATTTTATATTAATTAAAATTAAATACAAAACAGGAAATTTGCACCTAAATATTGTAGAAATTAGTAAAAAAAATTGTACAAATTGTAAACATATAATTTATGAAAACACCAAAATACAGAAAGCCAAGACTAGTAATTTTCTTTACACCTCACATAATTTTTATAAGCCTCTGCAAATTTTTATTTTCAAAATTTAATACCATTCAAAGGTCCTATTTTATAAACGTTTAAATATTCCAAAGGTTTTCTTTATTATTTAAAAATAAATCAAGAGAAAACCCCAATTTCTAAACGTAAATAAAACCTTCCTCCGTGCTGTGGGAATCTTTTTCCTAACCCAGTTCATCAACTTTTATTGAGTTATTTGGCGGGTAATCGCACCGAGACTATTATAATTGAGGTGATTACCATAGTTACCATAGTTGGAATTGTTTGGGAGCATGTACCACCGCCCCGAGGTCGCCGAGCAAAGTCCCAGGCCCGAGGCACAGTTCCCATATGGTTTTGCCCAGTATTGAAGAAGCGCTGCTGCTGCTGCATGAAAACCCAGAAAAGTGACAGCTTCAACTGCACATACCACACCACCCTTCGAATTCGTTTATATATATCCTATATGTCTGGTGCGTGCTCAAGTCGCGGTGGCTTCTCCATGGGGATCTGGCGATGGGTTCGGTACGGTTTGGTGTGGTTTGGGGGGCACTTTCTATGGCCCCGTTGCATGCAACCTAATGCAATCTAACCCAACACAAAGGTCTCTCTCACCCATCTCTCTTTCACTTCCACAAAGAGGTCTGCCTCGCCAGCTTCAACTTTAATTCTTGGGCGCGCTTTTCAAATACAAGTCGAGCAATAAGTATTTAATAATCAACAACAACAGCGGCGGCAGGCAAAAACATCAACAACACCAACAACGGGTAATTGCAAGCGGCAATTGTGAGCTGCACTTGGAGAAAATTTGATCGGATAAGTTAAAATTTAGACTAAATTAAGTTGAAAGACCAAGGTCGTTAGAGTTTTCGGTTTTAAATCCCAGAAAATCATTTAAAAAGTGTCTAAAAGAATGCCAGTAAATTTGTTAGGTACCAAATTCTCTTAAAATATTGTAGCATAATAATACATACATACATTTAGAAGATTTAAAAATCCCCATGAGTTCTGTAGCACCTTGGTATACTATATCTAACTACCTTAAGCCTGATATCTCCCACGTTCAGTATCGTTTCCTTAACTCCCCAAAAATTATAAAATCTTTCAATATTTTCTTCTTTTTTCACTGTACAGCCAACCACCCAGCTAGCACGCCCACTTCGTGCATTTTATTGTGTGAACAGAAATCAACTCGGAAAGAAGTTCAAAACTCTGAATGGCTTCTCAAGACATGAATTTTTCAGGAGGCCGCAGTGCGGGAAAAGCGGGGATTTCCAAGGGGAGAGGATGGATAGGGAGTTAAAAAGGAGGGCTGGTGTTAGTGTGGGAGCTACTTGCCCCGAGGTCCACGCCCATCAAATTGGGTCAACTGACAATGAAGCGCATCAAAAATGCAACTGCAACGCGAGGATAACGAAAAATAGAACGAAAAGACAAAAACCAGTGAAGAGACAATTTTCAGGCAGATAATAGAGGAACAACTTTTAATCTTTGTCAACCCAAAAAGTAGGGATAGCAAACAAAAGCTGCATTTTTGAGAGAATGAAGAAGCAAAGACGGGTTCCAGAGGAAAATTTGATAAGAATATTTTAACAAATAATAAAAACAAATATTGATCAATCAAAGTTTCTGTCTGATGCTTTATCGGTGTGTGTTTTTTAGAAAGGCTTTGGTATTAACTTTGTTTTCTTTACCTTTATATTTATAAAAATTGTTTAGTAAATTTTAAATGACGAAAAATATAACAAAATGTAAACCAAATTTTTAACAAAAATAATTTAAAACAAGTTAAGTTAAATATATTAAGAATTTTTTAGGCTAGAAATATGTAAGAAACAAAATTTGGAAGTGTATCTTCGTATCTATTACAACAATAAAAAACCCCTCCCAAAAACCGCCACTGAAGAAGGGATCCAAACTTGTGAAGAATAAACACACAAAGAGAGCAGCCACAATATTTTTACATTCTTTTTTATCATTCTCGAAATGGAAATGAAACGCGGAAAAGACCAAGACGCCAAAGATGAAGACGATGATGAGAAATGATGAAGAGAAGCTGCAGAGGGACAGCAGCGGCAGAGCGAAAGGAAAGACCAACTTCGAGATGCTCGAGATGAATTAAGCGCAAAGGCAACAAAAGATTTTCCCTCTTGGCTGTCATAATATTGAGAGAACGCCCAAGGCTGTGGGTGGGGTGGTAGGTGGATATACATACAAATATATCTATATACATATGTATAAAGGGACTGAAGTCAGAAACTGGAGGAACTAGTCGGGATGGATGGAGTTCCAGAAAGATGACAAGTTATTAGCGAGGCGTGTGTTTACTCCTCGAACTCCGCCAGTGCATATCAAGGCCCCAAGGCTTATTGGCTTCCTGTCAGATACATCAGCTTATTAATGTGCCAGTAAATTAGTGATCAAATCGGAAGAGGAATTAGGTATAAGATGGAAGTAACTCAAGGTGATACAATGTCATGGAATTTAGGAAATTATATTTATTACAGACTTGATTTATAATGAGCTTAAGATAATCTTTAAAGATGATAATAATGTTCTCAAAAAAGGACACATATGTACATATATGTATATAGCTCAAAATCATAACAATTATAAATAACAGTTCCGGAATGCACCGGTAAATGCAAGTTCACATTCCACCAAGCCCACAGCGCACAGTCTAAAAACAAATTATTAAAATGCATCCGAATTTTAGGCGAAGTAGAGCACTGACCGCCCATCTGAATATTCATATATATATAGTACATATATCTACACGAGATGGGCGCCTTCTATACGATTCTTCTATATATATTTACCCCTCATTTCTGTTGCAAAAAAAAAAGAAAAACAGTAAAAAGAAAAGAGAAAATGTCAGCAAACGCTAAAGAGCACTTCATGTACCCACGACACATCATGCAGATGAACTGGAGGCAGCCAGAACACAGAGCAGGGAACGAGATGATATTATGGGGCAGAACAGGAAAGCCGGGAGAACTTGATGGAGAACACGATGCAGAACATTGGGGTGGCGCATGGCAACACATAAAGTCAGTGAGCAAAAAATTAATGAACATCATGTTAATGAATTGGGGAATACTCTACCGACAAAGAGACAGCATTTTTAGGGAAGAGCTAACAAAAATGTACAGAATATTTCTGGAAATATTAAATCCCATCATCCTTGAAAAGAAATATGTGACAAGACAACGAAGTGCATTTCACGCAATCTACGTATTCAGGTCGGTGTCAAATATCACAAAGGAAATGACTTCGTGAGGAATATAATAAGACTTTTCACACCAATGATTTCTTTCTATACAAAGCGAAATGATTTGGGTAATTCGAGCAGGAAGTAAGTATCATATTACAGTCCTAATGAACAATTTTTATTTTCAATTTATCTTAAAATGTGATTAATTACAGAATGATGTAAGTCAAAAATCTTTAATCTTAAAGGCAACGAATAATTGGGAGAAAATAATACATTTTAACTGAAATATTATATAATATTCATATGTACATCGAATTTTGTTTTAAGGAAATCTGTAAATATCTAAAGATTTTGCCTGATCTTTTCTGACAAATATGACAAAATTATATATATATTTATATACACTTGCATCTTGTACCCGGTTTCCTAATCAACATACCCCACCAGAGATCTTGACATGATGGAAAAGAGAACGCGGGTGCCTTAGAAGATGCACAAAAACAAACAGAAATGCTGTTACACAAGTGCCCAAGTGGCAGGCGCTGGCATCCTCTGTGGAGCATGCAACATTCAACATTTCAGCCTGCCACCCCCTCTGCAGACACCCACTCGGCATCCCTTTGCCCCCCATACTTCACCTCTTCTTAAGGACAAAGAATGCATGCCAGCGAACTCTCCGGCTCGTCAGTTAGTCAGTCAGTCGGGGAAAACTCTGCACACTCTCCAAGGGGTTGGATCTCAACAGTGGCGTATGCAAAGTTCATTTCAGAGGAGGTAACATATATTGTTAAATAACTATCAATTGCTGAAATTATATTCACCATTGGTTAGGAAAATAATTTTGCGAAAAAAAACAAATGCTTTTAATATAAATAAAAATGATTTTCGGATATGATTGTTATTATTGAAGTAGGATAAAATAAGATAAGGTAAGATAAGCAGATTGCAATTGAATTAAGAAATTCAAAACTAAATTCTAAAAAATTATGCATGTCCGAATCTGAAATTTGTTAAAAATATGTTGAGAAACAGCGAAGTTATGATTTTTACCATTATAAAATAATAATAAAATATCGCCAAATATAAAATTTGGGGAAAATATGCTGAAAACTGACAAAGTTGTAATTTTTTTCAAACAATTTTTCCAGGTATATCAGGTATATGATATACATAGTCGTCCGATCCGGCCCGTTCCGACTTGTGTAGGAGTGAGAGCATATAGAAGACTTACCTGCAATGTTTCAATAAGATAGCTTGAAAACTGAGGAACTAGTTTGCGTATAATCGGACAGACGGACGGATAGACGGACGGACAGACGGACATGGCTAGATCGACTCTGCTAGTAGTAATAAACACAACACTATTAAATATGCATTATGCTTCAATTTTTAATTTGAGGTATATCATTTAAATGTATCAATAGTTCTTTAAGAAATATTAATGTGACCATTATACACAAGTGTTGATAAAATATAAATTAAATTAAATTAATAACATGGAGAGAGATTTATCTTTATATACAGTCCTGTTCCAATTTCGACATCCGACAAATCTACTCGGATTCGAATTAGTAGTATTACTGATAAATTTAAAGAAAAATTATTATTTAAAAAAAAAAACAGGAAACAAAACAGATCCCTTTGCCTACACCCCTGTTTCGTGATGTTAAAGAATTGCGACAAGTCGCAGGACAAAGGACCGAGAACAAGGTATGAGGATGTTGACTACCACAGGACGATGACGTAGGGAATAGCAGCGGATAAAAAACTGTGTTGAGATTTGCTCCCTCGGAATAACCTCACATCCATCCCGAGGATTGCGAATTTCTGGGTAGGATGGATGCATCTGAATGCGAGCTGAGGAAAATGAGAGGCAACGGCGGCAGCGGCGGTGGGGTGTGCGATGTGTGTAAATTTGAAATGTGAAAATGGGAGCAGAGAATTTCCCAGCATCCCCCCGAACTGGTGATTTTCATTCGGTCTCGCTGTGTGCGTGTCTTTGTATGTGGTGGAATACTTTTTCAGTTTGTTAAACTCTATTTTTAGAGCTCTCGGCGCGGCCATGAGAAGGAAAATTCAGCCGCAAAGAGCGTGTGTGTGTGGGGGCGCTTGCTTGCTGGCTGGCTTAGTTTTTCCTGCAGTTTCCACTCGTTTTGTTTCCAATTTTGTTTTGTTTACTGCATGTTAATGCGACAAACACGAATTGGTTATTCCAAGTTGGTGCTTTCCTGATACTTCCCAAAACACGGAGATTACTCAAAATGTTTGAAATCGATTCGACAAGTTGCAATTCGCCATGGGCGGAGGGGACGAGCTGTGTTAATTGAGTGAGGCAATTAAGGGGTGGCGATGGCGATGGATCCTATATATTTCAGTCTGGCAATTAACGGTAACTTAATTTTCACCTGCCAAGAGATCCCCTCTCTTTCTTATACATATGTATGTATATATAAATGTGTATATATAGCATTAGGTGTAGGAGAAACCTGACATTTGTTTGCCTTCCCACGGCAAAAGTGGAGGATAATAATGACCATCGATATATAGTATATCTGCCATGACGATGATGATAATTATGATGAAGTCGGTGATGATTGCCAGTCGCCTGTTCAAAGCTGGTAATGCAATCCGCTAATGCAACTCTCCAAGCAGTTAGCACTAAGCAGAAATCGAATACGAGAGCGACTTATTAAAAACCGTAACAGACGCCAAACTGCAAATCAGTAATCAATACATATGAGGAAAGAGGTTAACAGGAATTTTAGATACACTATCTTTAAGTAGAAATTAATTGTAATGGTGCTTAGTTAAGAAATTATTGAACTTGTTACATTTGAAAATGTAGGAAAATGAGGGATAATTTTAAATTTCACAGGAAGAAGGCACTACACAGAGATATACTTATTTATGGTTAAGAAACTTCTTATCTACATAGATTTATTCAAAATATCATAAAACAAACAATAGTTCTTGCATTGCAAAATAATCTCCGCACAATAGAATTAAGATTTAACAACAACCACATTTTTAAACATTTTATAATCTGACACAATTCGAAAACAAAACAATTTAAACAATAAGGTAATGTGATATATTTTTAATTCTCGCCCCAAGTAATGCGATCGCCAGCCTTCTTGCGAAGCCACAAGGCTTCTTGGCCATGTCAGGGTATCTGGCAACTGGCAACAGGTAACTGGTTGTCAAGTCAACACCCTCTCCGTGTCCCAATCACTCCACACTCTCCGCAATGGCGATCGCGGGCCATGACGAGGCTGCTGACAATCGATTAATGGCACATATAAATGGCTATCTTCTGGTTGGCTAGTTGCTAGCCTAGCTCAGCTTCCACGACGGCTTTTGAGATGCACAGAGAACAAGTTTGGCATGCAAATTTAAGGCTTTTTTTTAAGCGAGTTCTAATATATACAAAACTTTTCATAGTTTGTATTTATTAATTTAGTTTCCAGCAGAAATCTTCAGTAAATTAAAAAAATAATTTGTTTTCAGATAGATATTTTCAATAAGAAAACATGTAATCCTAGTAACTTTTTATATTTTGTATTTATTAAATTAATTTTCTACTGAATTCCCACAAGTCTTTAAATCTTCTTATTTTAATTTATTTATTTAGTTATATATACATGCCAACTGTGCAATAATATTTAAATAGTCCAATCATTATAACAAAAAGTAATTTAGTAAATCTTTTTTAATCTGCATTTAATCTGACGTCTGGAAAAAATAATTTTTTGAGTGCATTGCCACTGGCTAGCAGCAGCAAGCAGCACCAGCTCCAACTCTCTTGCTGACCAGCTCACTTCAAAATACTATATATATTCAATTCGCTTTCAATTTGCATGTGGCTCTCGTTTTCGACTCGTTTTCATTTTCGTTTTACGTTTTTGGCTCACTCACTACTACGCTTTTTTGTGGTTTCTTTGTCGATGAATGAAATCAACATAAACAGCATTTAAAAACACGAAATTATTATATATTGTGGGCGTTTGGCCGAGTGCGTTCAGCGGCGCCGCTCCGACGCTCCATTGGGTCACCAATAAAAATACGAGAAAAAAAAAGATCGGACAAAATATATATAAAAAAGAGAAATAAGCTAAAAAGCTGGCGTCTGCGCATGCGTCGCTGCTGGCTGCGTCCATTGACGTTGGCGAGCTGGCTATGAAAGACAGAAGTCTTAAGGTCAAGATATGGCGGCAATATACTTCGGGGAAATCGGTGCCGGGGGCATCGGTTTTCATATGAACGATGAGCAACACAAAAATGAACTTTGGAAAAGAAAAAAAAAAAAACAATAAATAAAATGTAAACGAAAAACCCACAAAAATTCATAAAAATCGCAATATATTGGTTGGCTTGGGGTTTTGTTTGGTTCTGCAACGCCTACGCAAACAAATGCAGCGCCAACAGTGGTGGCATCTTGAGTGCAAAATGTATATACTTCAGCTATTTGTCTTGTTTAGTAAATTTATTTCATATTGGGAAATAAATCACAAAGGTCAGTTCGTAATATTCCTAATAGTAATATTTTACTTAAAAACAATCTGTTCCAAATAATAAAACTATCTAGCCACATATTTGCCACTAATTACTTTATAATAATACATTTTGTAGCTCCCAAAATTCATTCAACTCTGCCCAGAGACACTCACCAAACACATGCAACAACAGCTGTTGAATATTTTCGAGCTTTTAATTTTGAAAAAATGAGCAAAAGATAAAATTTGAATATTAAAACCAGAGGAAGAGGGCGCTGCACTCTGTGGCAGAGAAGAGAGTGGGGCGAGAAGGGGGAGGAAATTGAGCAACAACGCATTTTCTTGGCACTCGCAATTGGGGCGTGCCGGAGGAGGGTTCCCAGGGCGAAGTACCCCACTCATCCATGGCGCTGACAAGAGAGGGAATCCCTCCCGCCGAAAAAGAAAATTTGGGTCAATGTACACAAACAAACTATAGAGCGAAGAATAATTTTTCACGTTTTTCTTTATGGTTTTTTAATTTTACAACATTAATATGTCAAAGAGGGCGGGTCGTTGCATTTTGTTATACCGATTTTCCATGAAAATATCTCCATTTGTCTTTTCCCTATTTTGCTGATTTCTTTATGACTCTTGGCAGAGTTAATTGATTGATTGATCCCACATTTTTCGACCTCAAAGGTGGGTGGGACTTGTACTTGGGTGATCCAACTCCAACCCTCTACCGGAAGTTGTCTGTCTGGCAAAATCTTATTTAAGTAAGTCAAAGCACTAAACCAGATCACAGATGATAAGTGGAGTGGAGTGGGGCTAACCAGATGAGAGATGCCGTCCGGGACATTTTGAAAGACTTTGTCATAGGGCGAAAGATAAGACAAAGACTCAAGGGCTCTGATGATGAGGGTGATGGTGATGAAAGCTTTATTGGGTTAAGAGCAATAAAATGATAAGATACAGTACAAAGTTCTAGTGTTTTATAGCAGGTCTAACTTTGAGCCATCAATAGAACTTATTCTTACTTTTTAGTAGTTATAAAAAGCA
Source organism: Drosophila truncata (assembly GCA_008042515.1). NCBI lineage: Eukaryota > Metazoa > Arthropoda > Insecta > Diptera > Drosophilidae > Drosophila > Drosophila truncata. Next base: position 80,309 of record VNJQ01006693.1, on the reverse strand, counting down.
GTATATCTTATACATCTTAATATCTAACTTCCATAATTATTCATAGGTTTTGGTTTACAAAACCATCGTAAAACAAAATGACTGACATATTAAGATTTTCTAATAAAAATTTGATATACCTATTCACCCTTTATTTGGTGATTTCTCATAACCTATTAGGTTTCTGTTCCGATTTTGTAATAATATTTTTATGGGATTTTTTGCATTTTTCTAGCTTTAATAAGAAACAGAAACGCCTGGTTGAAATAGTTTAAATATAGCTCAAGAATGAGTGTTAGTCAGAGGTGTAAAACTTAAAGAAAGCAGCTATAGACATAAATCACCATGATTGTAAATCACAGTTAGGAAAGTTGTAATTATTTCACGAAGGCGTGACAAATTAAATTAGACTTTAGTTGTATTGTAAATTTTATCAATATGGTGACACATTATTTTCTCACTAATTAAATGGTTTAACTTTGTTTTATAGCCAATAAATGTTTCTCAACATGCTTCCAGCAACATTTGTTTTATTTTGGTGTTGCACAACATGTTATTAACAATATGTGTCTGAATCTGAACATTTTCAATGTTCTTTTTAATTATCTTAGAATTTTACAAGTTTTTTTTCTTGAAAAAGTTGAATTTTTAGAAAGTAACCACCTAATTATACACACACTACTGGTAAAAAACGTGATGGGCCAAATAATAACTAGTATTTTTAGGAAATATTAAGGAAATATGAGATATTTTCCCACCAAAACCAACGATCTGGAACGCGTCACCCGAAAGTACAACTCTTCCTATTGAAACGTACTGATGCTGATCATTACGCATGTTTCCACATAGACCATCCCCTCCATCCATCAACAACTCAACTTCCTTAACTCGAGAAACAAAGGCGAATTCCGCTGTTTTTAGGTTCGAAACCAAAGCACACGATCACCATTTTTGGGGCGCATGCGAGAAGCCGTTCAGAATCGAGTAGCAAAATTACCAGAAGATGGCCAAGACCGGGACTTATGGCCATGTAAAGAGCAGCAGACTGGGGCCGTTGCTGTTAAAGCCAAACACGACTGACAAGCCGCTGCTGCTGCTGGAGCAACGAGAGCTCTGTTTGCCATTTGAATTTGGTAGCGAGTTCCGCTGAACGAGGAAAATCGAAGTCGACTCGGAAGTTGTCACTGGGCAGGGACATGAGCGCATATGTCTCATCAATCATTGTGTAAGTGTGTGTGCGTAACGAGCTGCACGAGTCGGATTTACAAAAAAAAAAACAGCGACAAATGTTTTTTTTATATAAGATAACGACATATGCAAAATGCTAATACTCACGGGGGGACGCCCTCTAATTGATTACATTGTTCAATTCAAAACTAATCCCCCAAAGACTTTAAGCCCCTTTTTGCCAACTTGAATGTTTTGCAACTGAGCTCGCAACCGAGCTTTTGTGTTGTATCTTTATTTGTAAAATAATATTTTTACAACTTGACAGCTTAGTCTGAATGTCAGACAATGTTTATTAAACATTTCACAAATATATAAATAAACTATTTTAATTATTATTCTACTGCTGCGCAGCGGCATGATCTCACTTTTCGATCGAAAACTGAACAATTTCATTTTTGTTTATTGGATGCATAATAAATGGTCTAGTCTGGAGCACGGACACATGGTGGGAATGGGAATGGGAATGGGGATGGGAACACAACATATGTGTGTGTTGAGCGATCAGTGGAATACCCCAGAAAAGCGATCGACTTAATTGTGTTAATTTGCAATAGAGAACTTTGGGAGGGAAATTATAGAGCCGGGGCGCACTTCCTCAATCGAAATGATATAGAAAGAAATTACTGGTAATGGATAACTGCTTTGTCATAATAATAACTGTGGCAGCCAAGGGCATTATGTCAACATGGTAATTCATAAGAGGAGGTACGAATTAAACAGCTTAAGCAATAAGAAACGTGAGATTAAAGATACAAAGCCGGTATATACTTAACCAATAAGGCAGAGCGTTGACACAGCATGTCAAAAATAAATTCTGGACTCACAAAAAGGTATGAAAGAAGATTCAACGTATTCTCAGGCAACTTTAAAAACGAAAACCACAAGACCCACTTTTTTACTATTTACTTTCTAGGCTTAAAATGTATTTAGTATAAAAAGACACCCTAGAACACCATCTGGAATATAACTATAGCAAAAAACCAACCACAATATGGGATTTCAAAGCTAAAATCAATTGCAATTACTATCTAATTTTAGCTCTGTCCTCTGAAAACGCATTTTCCCATCTGCTGATACATTTAGATCATCCAAACCTCTTCTTGCGCATCATCATGCATGTCCATTTGGCATATCTTTTAATTAAAACCAAAAAAACCTCGGGGATATTTGCAACACGCATGACCACCAAACTCCTAAAGTACGTCCCCCTTATAAAACCCCATTATAATGGGGCAACCGCAATCTTCAGTCCAAATGTTGCATGCAAATTAAAAGAAAAAAAATACAAAGACAAAAGTACGAAGGGCAGAGAACTATGGTACTTCACCTACTGAAGTCACAGTACACAGTACACGCTCATTAAGTAGTCGGAAAACGTTATCCCATCCTCCCCATGACCATTTTAAAGAGGGGCGTATGAAATTAATAGACTCTCCTCTCCACTCGCTTAATTATCACAAAGAGACCTAAAACAACTACAAAAGCACTGTTGAAATAGGCAAGTGTTTTTCCCGTATCCCCTTTTTCCCTCTAACCCCTTGTTTTCCCGGTGCGTGTGTCTGCTTTATTAGATGATGATAACTGGCTAATGAGCTGAACTCTGCGCCAGGCCAAACTATGACATTGTCTATGCACAGAACAAAATTTATTTTATGAGATTTTATGATAATTTATGATATTTTATAACATTTTCTAATTTATTGTATTGCTTTTAACCATCAGATACAAGTAGAAAGGTAGGATATATGAAGTTTGAATTATCAGAACTGTTTCAGATGATAACCAACCTTCTTTGCCAGCATTTCATATTATTACCAAATATTGTTTTAAAACAGATATGTATACCAGATTATAAAAACTCAATTTTTTATTAAAGATAGAGAATATATTGTTAGCTACAAACAAAACAAAAATGTATGTAATATACAACTAAGGTTTTAAGGGTTACGTAAACGCCTTTTGAACGATATATTAATTCTTAATATTAATGCAATTCATTATACTTTGAATACTAATAATATTAACCATAATCAATTCTTTCTGTGTATTATTTAAGTGTGAGACAGCATGTATCTGTGTCTGAGTGACGATGAGTGACCAAATGCAGAAGTTACCAAGAGAAAAACAAAGACCATAACCAGGGGAACCTTACACAGAAAGCTGCCCGCACATTTTCAACAACATCTATGATCTTGAGTTTCGAGTCAGTCTCTCCGCTTGTCATATGCACACATACTCTTCCCCCTAATGGATGAGGCACAATCTCGAATGGGACTCGGTGCGTGTGGCTAATCTTGTAAAAGGTTATCACAGCGTAGATCTAAACCACGAAAAGCATTTGCGCATTATATTTAGTTATGCTAATTGAAAGGTATAAAGTTGTGGGTGTTGTAGGGAATGGTGTAATGGTGAAAAGTAACTACTGGAGGGCACATTTTCCTCATAAATCGTGCGAGTTTTTGTTAAAATATAAGCAGGCCCTCATAAAGTTAAGCTATATTTAAATGTGAATAAATGAGTTCGTTTACTTTTAAACTTTTATTAATAGAGGCTATGTTTTCGTTGATAATTCATATTATATTTTAGAGTATGATAAAGGATAAAGAATTTAGATAATATAATTATTTAGATGTAAATAAATTCAGAATTTGCTTATATTTAAAAGATTGTTTAGATAAGACATATCTGAATTCTAAATATTATTTATTGAAAGATTTATCAGTTTTCCGCACATTTGTTGTGTTTATTTACTAATTTATTGGTAAGAATACATTTTACATACGCAGAAAATCGTATATTCTTATTTCGACCCAATAGTATTTATCTTTATTGTATAAACAATTGTTAATTGTAAAGATAAACAAAATTCAAATGATTTTAAAACAATATCTAATGTTTATTCATTCATAATTCATAAAAAATATCAATAAATACTTTTAAAATAGCTTCTGAAGAAATTCTGTTTGAATTAAACATAAAACCCTACTTTTATTTCCAAGAAGGGTATCTGAGAATTCGATGATCGCATATTAAAAGCTTGTTATTTTTGTTGCTTGTATTTTGAATGTTTTGACGAAGGTGAGCAGCAGCGTGCAAAAAAATAAACAGAAAACGCAAAGCGAATAATTGGAAGAGCCCACGAATCTTCTAGCAGACCTTAGAGGCCAAGAAGACAAGAAATGAAGAAAACGGTTAAAGATAACTGCGCTTTATTTGCGCCCACTTTGGGTATATACAATCAGTATAAAAACAAAAAAATAACGTCGTATTTTTCATTGGTTGGGGCATGACCACATGCAAAACAAAGTCAGGTACGAAAAGTATTGAGATATTTCCACCTTTATTCTGCTGTGTCAATGGCAAATACCAGACGTATCGTTATTAATACATCTCCGCCTGTTATTTACCCATGCATTTGTGGGTTAATCTCCCCGTCGAGACCCGAATAACTGATCGAAACTTGCACTTAACATTGAATTCCCGAGCTGTGGGAATTATTTGGAACTGCCCTTATCGCCTGGAGTGCCACTATTACTTATCAGCAAGGAAAAACAGAGCGATAAAGAGCAAAACAAACAGAGAAAATACAATAAACTGTGCGATCGATAAGCGGAGAGCAACAGTAGTTTTAACAAAAAATGACTCATAGAAAATAGCTCAAAACAAAAAGAAGACAATTATCTAATGCTCAGCCAGATAAGTGTGTGATTTTTTATGTACGGAAATGCCTACAATCCAAACGCACATTTCTTTGGCTAAATTGGCAGAAAAAATTCGCTAGGTTTTTATGTTTTTTTTTTGCAAAGATAGGAAAACTCTACAGTCTATGTAAGAAGTATTATCAGGTTGTATATAAAATTAACATTAATTTATGTCAATTTTTCAGATCATCATTTAAAATAGTTTATTGCAAGAGTCTGACTCACACAATGTACCATCAAAAAATAAAGCAAAAATTCTTATCTTTATTCCGCAAGATAAGTAGGCCACCAACTGTTTTGGCGGAAATTCCAATCGGAATTGCACACCAGAAAAAAATACTAATAGGTGCAATATCTTGACCTCGACTGTGTCGATTAGCCCACAGGTAGTAGGGATTGCAAAAAGGGGTTGCAAAAACCAGTAAGACGGACTTGTAGCCTGCAGCTGCCAAAGGTGGCAAGGAAAAGGGGACGAAAATGTGACTCAACCAGAAGTTGTTGAGTCAATACAGTGTGTGTGGTTGGGGGCCAAGGGAAAACATCGGAAGTGCAGCCAAAAATGGCGATCTCAAACGAAATAAAAAAAAGGAATCTTTGGTTTTTAAAAATTATAGTTTTACACTCAAAAGAGTGCCTGTGGAATTTAATCTTTAATACAAAATCAAAGTTTAACTAGGTAAGGATCTCTGATAAGGATTTTTCTTATTGGCTAGAAACTCTATTATCATCATAATTAAATATATATAAAATATTTATTGTAAAGGTTTGCTAAAAAAACACGGTGGCTTCGATAAGGAGTGAAACATCACCGTTTAAATAATTGAATCCGATGCACTGATTCTGATAAGAAGAACCCAAGAAATTAACCCACATATGTACAATAAATCAAGACGCAATATAATCTTGTAACATTCCCTCTCCTTCTCATATTTTTAAAATATTTGAAAATTATATTCCTACTAGGATTGTTCTGAATAAGATTTAGTTAAAGATCGCAAGAAAATGAAGTATTGTTTCAATCTAAATAAAACATTGGAAACCTTAAAAATATATATAAACTAGCTGAACCCGTGCGCGCTTCGCTGCGAAATAAGCAGATTTTTATTTATTATTTTTCAAAAACTACGAAAAATTTTCGATTGTGATCATGCCTATAACCTTCGGGGTGCAAAAATGAGTTATAGTACAAATTTTACGTCATTCCGTGCGGTACTTACGAAGTTTTGAGTGATCATACAAACAGATTTTCACTTTTATAGATATGTATATAAGATATAAGATATAAAAAAAGAATAATCAAATTCAAGCCATTTAAGACGGATATGGCGATTTTATAAACAACAAGAGACTAGAATGCCTACTTCTTAGCACAACAACATCTTTAGTAGCTCCTTGATTTTATTAAAAACCAATAAATTGAAAATAGGGCTATAGCTTTAATATTCAGCAATAATTTCAATATATTACTAGTAATGTTGGCTTCGCAACGGTATTCGCAATCAGAATAGAATTTTATTATTACCTAAAATGAAACCCTTTCTTCTATCTAAATTCGTAAGCACTTACCTTTCATCCAGATCGATAGGCAGCCTCTTCAGCTCGGACATATCCAGCTCCAGGCGCAGATTGGATACCTCGCAGAGCAGGCGATCCCGTTCGATGCTCAGCTCCTTGATCTTCGAGTGCAGGGCGTTGTTTTCCCGCAGCAACTCGTCGACGCTGTAGGGGATCGGCTGGTGGTGGTGAAGGTGCTGGTGTTGTGCGGCCAGGCCCATGGACAGTGAGCTCATAGAACCCATAGGGACTGGGCCATGCCCCAGAACCTGAGGTAGTCCATTACCAGCACCGCCGCCGCCTGGGCCGGGCGTCTCCACAAACATCATGGAGCTGGCCATCAGCAGGGACTGCGTGGTCTGGTGTAGGAGCAGCTCCTGATCGGATTCCGAGCGCTTGGCCGGACTCTGATTCGAATTCTCAGCCTCCGACATTCTTGTTTTTATTTTTTAACTGGCAGCTTTTAGCGGTAACTTTTGTTGCACTTCTCTTGGGCTCTTTTTATGGCCCAAACATCGTCGCCAGCCACGCACACGCACTCGCGCGGATGAGAATGGGAGGAGGAATGGGGAAGGAGCGTTTGGGGCAGAAGCTGCGGCAGGAGGAAATGGTATACAACTGGCAAGGGCAAGCAGATTGCCTCGAGCTAAACTTCACTTGGGCTTCACAGGGGTCCGGCCGCTGGCTTAATGGGTCGCGACTCGCGAGCAGCTATTGGATACGGGTCGGAATTACGGATATTCAATTCACGCGCGACGAAAACGCGACCGCACGCTCCAATCAGTGTTGCCAACAATCTAGAGCTGTTAGAGCTGGAAAACAATCGATGGCACTGTCGATGTTTCTGACACTTTCTTAACATCGATGGTTCCTTGGCCACTATCGATTGTTTTAATTATAAATGTGCACTGAGGATAACTTTTATGTAAAATTTTTGAAAATAAATATAACTTTGTCAGTTTTCAACATATAATCAACAAATTTGGTATTTAATTAATTTGGTAAATAATTAATTATTATTCCAGAATTTCGTTTTAAATTTCATGAAAATCGGACGACAGTATTCCATAGCTGCCATTGGAACAATCAGGGAAATAATAGAAAAAATCATAACTCGGTTGTTTCTCTTCAAATTTGTGATCGGCCATTCATTGTTATCTTAGAATCTCGTTTTTAATTACATAGTTCAAATGCAATCTGCAAGGTTATATCAACTTTGGTAAGCCGAGGTTAGCTTTCCTTCTTGTTATTTTTATGTTTAAACTGACATCGTAAACATCGATAGTCCTAAACATCGATTGTTTTTCAGCTTTAAGAGCTGTACAATCGAGCAGTGTTGCAGTTTAGCCTATTACAAGCTAGTTCAAGCATTTTTAAAAATGGAAAACCTTATTAATCTTGCTATTAGCTTATAGCCTTAAAAATAGCTTATTGTACTATTCATCTAGCATATTGTAGCAAAGTAAATTAAGAATGTCACTATTTTATTTTATTATTTATTTGTTTCATAAAAAAATTCAAGAAAATAACAATATTGGATGATGCACTCCGTACATATGTTGCGGATTTTAATAAAATGATTTAATATTATTAAAATATTTTCATATTTAAGCTATATCCAACATAAATTACTTAGCATTATTAAATTGGGGAACAAGATTCATTTTAAGACTAAACGCAGTAAATAGTCACTTCCGTTTTTGACAAATAATGCCTCTTGTCTTGGTTAACGGATTTTTAATGAAGGCATCATAAGAACGAAAGTTCGCTACATTTAAATACTTTGAATCGGGTTCAACATTCAAATTAATTAACATAAAAACTAAAAAAAACATAATAATTTTGTGTTTTTTGTGGCTATTTTTCACTTTTTATTTTTGCTATAAAGAAAAATACTGAAAGTGGGACCATAATCAGGGCTTATACAAATATTTGTTCCATTCACCCTCAACAGCGATCTTTTATTTTCAAGGAAAATATGGTAAACCGGACAAGTTTTTGTCTGTCATTAACCCTCTACTGCATAACCATAGAAATATCAATGAAAAAACTTTTTTTTTTTATATGTTGAAATACGTTTTGTTTTTAGTTTATAATTATAGTTAAAAAGTGCCCTAATAATAATCTAAAAGAAAAAATAAAATATATCATATTTTTGCTACTTAAAATTCAACTTTAAAATGGATTGCAATGACTTTTTTCATTTTGCAAGCAATTAGTTGACAAACTGTACATCAATTCAGCATAAATGTTGAAATAAAAAAATCAGAGATTAATTTGCCACATGGGATAACTTCAAATTAATTTATTAATCAAATTTTGTAAACTTTATTTCATTTTTTATTCAACAAAAAAATTTTTTAAAGCTTGAAATAGAGTTTTATACTTTCAATTTTTATAAAATATCAGAAAACATTACATTGAAATAACCGGGCACTTATCCTTTAATGAATGCATTATAATTTTCTGATATCGGATGATTATAGCGACAGTTAGGATGCATACTGCAACGGAAACTTTTCTGGAGGAGACTCGGCAGATTGTTAAAACCTCCCATTATTTATATTAGGAAACACATTTTTTAAAAATTCCTCAAATGTTAAAATATTATATGGCGTTTAAATTTTTAAGCTATCTTCAGCAGTTTCGCTGCAATGAATTTTTTAAAAGCGGCCTGTTTTGCTGCGAATTAATATTACCCCGTCCGCCCCTTCACACAAATTCCCATGCATATTCCCAATTCGAAGTAAAAAACTGTGTAAAAACTGTTTTTATAAGACTCTGCGGGGTAGAAACTGTTTGTATAAGTGAAATAGATGTCGAGACTTATAACTGAGATGCCGCGACCGTAGTCTATCTATTTTCCCACTAGATCTAGCGTTTTTTAATTTTTTAATTTCGTTGTTTTCAAAGAAAATCTGGCAGAATTTTTTCTTATGTTAATTAAAAAATTAAAAATAATTATAACTCTCTGTTATAGCATGTTTTTTAGCATTAATTTTTTATATTTAGCCTGTTTTAGCCTATTTTTTAGCAAAATCTAGCTTATTTCTTATTATTTACATTTTTAATTTTTTGTTTTAAAATTAAACATATTTTAAATACACAAACTAATTATTTTAATAAAATTAATTACTTATAAAATTATTTGAAAGAGTTTGGTCTTAAATTCGCTTTCAGTCTAGTTTCTATTGAATTCCACGATATGTTTATGGAATTCAAAAAAAGGAATAGTACTTAAAGAAAATTTATTCTATTTTTTAAAACTGATAAAATTGATTTAAGACATTAAGGTTTTTTTTTATCAACTCTGGACTATTTTCGCAATACAATACAGACTACAAATTCCTTGAAGAAAGAAAATCGCAATCGTGTTCACTTTTTTAGAACTTTACTTCCCCAATTTTAAACTCAAAAATAAAGCATTTTCGAAAAAATTCAATATGGAACTTTTTCTTATCCATTCCTGGTTGATCTAGTTCTCTTTTAAATTTTCCAAACAAAGCAAAACATGGAAAGCGATATATTTCGGACTATTCTTATCACAGGTCCACCAGGTAGCTTCTTAAAGAATTTATAAGAATGCAATTACTTGATTTGAGTGTAATTCCACCTCCAGGAGTAGGTAAAACCACGCTGGTTCGCCGGATCTGCTCAAAGCTAAGCGAAAAATCTCACTTCCTGCAAGGATTCTACACGGAAGAAGTGCGCGAAGCTGGAAATGACCAACGGATTGGATTTGATGTGGTTACTCTAACGGGAAAACGTGGTGTCTTGGCACGTATCGCCAATCCTACAGAGTCTGATAAGCAACGCCCCAAAGTGGGCAAGTATTTGGTGTTTGTCCAGGACTTTGAGCACCTCGCATTGCCACAGCTGGACATCAAGGATGATGGAGCAAGGCCAGGGCTCTTGGTCATCGATGAAGTGGGAAAAATGGAGATGTTAAGCAAGCGATTTGAATCGACCATCGATGATCTACAGAAAAAACAAATTCCTCTTCTGATCACAATACCCGAAAAGAGCTCCCTGAAGTTGGTGGAGCGCCTAAAAAACTCCCCCCGTTCAATACTGTTTCAGGTGAACAAATCCAACAGGGATTCGCTTCCAGAAAAAGTCACGGATCTAATCATTAAGTCAATGGTAAAATAAACATGCTTGTCTGTGTTTTATTATTGCCTAAATGTATAAGACTTCCACTGCGTCGCCTTCTCCGCCGTTCGGAGGTCTTCGGATGCTACGCTTCCGCAGCTGCTGGAGGATTGAGGGCGGGCGGTGGCGGTTGCATAGTCGATGACTGGGATTCGCTCTTGCGCGTTGACCGCTTGCGCACGCGCTTTGTCTCCCGAGCCCAGTCCATCTCATTATAGTGCTGCTCAGAGGCGAGCCAATGGTACTCCTGGCGCTGCACCAACTCTGGGTGCTTCTGCTCGAACTCCTTGTCCGGCGGAAGTAACAGCTCCCACCGTTTCGCGTTATTCACTCGAGCCACCGTCCGCAGCACGTCCAGTGTTTCCGCAGGCGGGAGCTGGGTGGCGGCCATCACCTGGGCCCGGAACAGGCCAGCGGTGCGGGAGAACCGGAAGAGCTGTGAACAAAAGCAAGCTTAGTCTCTGGTAATCAGTTTTAAAAATGGATTGTAAATATGAACGAAATATATAATCGAGGTGCAAATGCAAATTCAACCCCGCACACTTACTACGTAATCTCTGGCGCGAATCATCTGCTCGGCCGGCACGCCGTTGGCATGGGAAAGCATTCGTTCGGGGAAGACCACCTCGGACCGTGGCACCCAGTTACCGTGCAGCAGGATGCCCACTTGGGGCAGCAGGGCCAGTACCTTCTCCGACGACACATGCGGATCCACGTGTTCGCTGAGTATCTCAATGACATCTGCAAAGGTGAGCATTCTGGCATCACGCAGGAGGACCCTTAGCTGGTCCAGCAGCGGCATCGTGCGCAACATGGCCTTGTTGTAGACGGGAAGTACCTGAGCTGCGGCGGCCGCTCCCTCAGCGGGTGCCGTTGCCACCGGCTGTACATGCTCGTCGTAGGGCAGGAGGCGGCGTAGATAGTCTGAAGGACCGAGGGATAGCGCCTGATTGCCCTGGTGACTGGTGGCGAATAGCTTCTGGCGCTCCAACTCGGCTGTTGGCGTGCCCCTCGCATGCCAATAGGCCTCGCACCACGGCTCATCCGCGATCCGCTGTACGAATCCATCGTAGGTGCCGGCGCGCTGCTCTTTTCCGCTTACATTTTTGGCATTGCCGCGAGCAAACTTCACCGTAACCTGCTGCAGCACCTCATCGTCGTCTGCGTCCTCTGTCTGGGCCTTCTGTTCCGCCTTCTTGCGCTTGTCCTCCTTGTCGAAGTGGCTGAGAGCCGGTCGCAGCTGAACAATGGAGGTGAGCGGCGACAGGTGGACCTCCCGATCGGTGTAAATGCCCACAATATACTTGCCAACGTCGGTGATGGACCGGCTGCTGACAAAGGCCTGCTTGTCCATAATGCCACGCTTATATGTAGGTCGCTCCTGACCCTTTGGCGGCGCGGCCCCATACGTGTTCTTTCCGTCGGCGGCCACCGCGAACTGCTCGCCCTTAAACCGATCGAAGTGCGTGGACTCGATGTCCAGGCCAAAGTCCACCTTCACTTCCTGGGCGAAAGGTTTCACGCAGCAGTTCACAACCACCGATCCATCGTGGTTTGGCAGCTCAGTTTTCGTAGGGTATTGAAAGAGATACAAGCTGTCCTGCAGGTTCTTCGACAGAAACACTGGTATCTACGGGGATGCAGTGGAAAGTCAATGAAGGGAAACGCTTTCTAAGGCAGGTCTCACCTCCTCCACCACAGGATCGTCGTCGTCCATGTTTGTGCTCGAAAGATTGCCAGTTTATTCGTCTGAAACAAAGCAGAGATGTTCCACTTGCACGATAACTGGTCACACCTATACCTTGGCGTTGCCAGACTGGACACCGAACCGACACAGTGAAGCAAAAAAAACAAATATGCGAAAGATTTAATTTAGATGAATTTTTATTTGGCGATCCGAGATTGTCTACTAAAAGTATGGCCTAAACATGGTCAAAAAGAGGCTGAATGACGTTGCTGATTCAGTTGTTCAGCATACATGGTGGTTTCGACTTGGCACATTTGGGTTTCGGCTTGGCGCATCTACGTCTCGGCCTGCCGCATTTTGGTTTTGGCTTGCTGCATCTCGGTTTTGGCCTGCTGCATTTCGGCTTCTTTTGGCATTTCTTGACGGGTTTAGCGCACCTCCTCTTCCGCTTCATTTTTTGCTCACACCCGAACATGTCATTAATCGCGCGGGTTGACAGCGGTTCACGGTCATTGTCGCAGTCCACGGCACAAGATGAGGCACTGTTAGTGTTACCGACATCTTCTTTCTGCCAGGATCAGAGAGTTACAATTTAATAAACCATCTATGAACACGCTTAAGCTGTACTTACAGCAGCATATTCTGCTCGCTCACGCTCAGACATTGTTTCCCATTTCTTGGCAGCTTTCTGCGACAGTTTAATTGTGAAAGACTCGATGAAGTTGTGGAAGGCCGTGTCACTAATTGCTGTATCTACCAGATCAGGTTCATCCATCAGCCGGTCGCCGACTACAGACCTCAGGCTTAAGGTCGGAATACGCATTTCCTGCAGAAACAATTAGATATGGCGAATGTTTAAATCTCTAGTTCATATTACCGAAAAAAATGGCTTCCGTTGTTCCTCGGTCAGTACAGACCACCGACGTTTAGCTCTTTCCAATACCTCCGCGTAGGTCAAATTATTATCGGAAGCCATCTGGTAATCTTTGAAAAATTTCGAAAAGCCGATATCCAATGTAGGGGAATCCTTGACCAAAACCGACAAAACACTATCCTCAGGACTGGATAAATTTAAGGTATGCATGGTATTTTCTTTACCCGTAAAAATATCTCTAAAAACGTTCTGTACTTTTTCACTGGCAAATTTTTAAAGAAAAATAAAAAGTTTTATACAAAAAAACTGAAACTGATTTTTTTTCTATTAAAATACTTCTACTTCGTTCCAGCTAACGATTTAGACTGAATTGAAGTCATACGAGCAACGATAGGGGAGCATGGGTTTTATTGAAAAGCCATGGATTACTTGACCAGGGTAAAATTTGGAATTTTAACTGGAGATTTTTATATTTTGTATTACTGGACAACCTAAATATCAGCATTAGATTTGTGTATATTTTATATAATTAAAAGAGAAATTAAGTAATGAAATAACTTCCAATAATAAAAAGATATAAATCTTAAACAATTATTAAACAAAAATTAGTCTATTAATACTACTAAAATTTTTATGTTTTTAAACACTAAATAGAGACACCATTTTTTAAGCTTAATTAAACGTGATTTTTATATCAAAACTTACTGCGGCTTAAAGGCGTATGCAGAAATAATCGGGTTTCGATTGACCGATTGTTTATTGGCTGCCACAGTGTTACCAGATTGCGCAGAAGAGCCCGGGAACAGCCGACGAGCAGCATTAAAAACATATATATTATATATTTACACTTATAGCCGCGATGCATACATAACTCAACCATGTTCACGGTCACGTCAGAGATCTACAGCGAGACCAATTACCAGACCACGCGCGATGGCAGCCGGGCAGTGTCCAAGTTCCGCTTCGTCTATCCGCCGGAGGAGAACCTGGCGGGGATTCAGACGGACAGCGATGGTGACCTTGAGGTGCCAAGGCCACGGCGCGGCGTGATAGAACTCGAGCATTCCGAGGCCACCGAGCTGCGACTGGTGGGTCTGCAAGTGTGGCGCGGTGCGCTGCTCCTGGCCGATTACCTCTTTGCCAAGCGACAGGAGTTTGCGGGGCAAACCATTATGGAACTGGGTGCCGGTGTGGGCCTTACCAGCATTGCAGCTGGAATTTACAATCCCGGCAAAGTATACTGCACGGATGTGGATCTTGGGTGCATCCTCAAGTTGATTCGCGGCAATGTGGAAAGGAACTCACAGCTTTTAGTTGGTCAGGTGTCCGTCCTGGAGTTTAACTTTCTCACTCCCAGGGGAGAGCAATCAAAAGAACTCCTGAAGGCCATAGATGATAGCGATATCATTCTGGCCGGCGATGTTATCTACTGCGATACCCTTACCGATGCCTTTGTCGGTGTAGTGGATCAGTTTCTGGACAGGAGTCACCAAATCGGCCGACCCAAGACGATATACATGGCCCTGGAAAAGCGCTACGTATTCACCCTGGAAGATTGTGATTCGGTGGCGCCTATGTACGAGTACTTCCTCCGTCAAACTGCAAATAAGCCCTGGAATCTGGAGCATCTCCCACTGGACTTTCCTCAGTATTTTGAATACGATCGCTGCAAGCAACTGATTCTGATGAAGATCACCAGACGTTAAAAGAGCAAAGCAACAGAAAACCACTTTCTGTGTTCAATATTATTTATAACTAACTTTAGTTAAATTATTTTTGTCTTTTATACTTACATTAAAACTGAAATTAAAGCAATAAAGGTATAACTTTGCTTTGGAAAAATAAAAGCAAGGAAATTATAAAAGAAAGACCTCTTTAATTATATTTCCCAATAAAACTTATACATTTGTTAACAATATAAAAAATATAAATATAATCTGACTTTTGGCAATTCTCATGCTTTGCTTTCTAAACGAAAACCCCAGTTAAGATTAGTCAAAAATTGTTCGCTGTAATGCAGAAGATGGATGACCCAAATGGAATAAATACAACTAAACTTAAGCCCAAAACCCGTGGAGACAACGATTTCGTAATGAATCAAAGGTCCTGCATGGCCAGAATGATGTTCTCCAAGGCCTGGCGAGCATCTGTGGCCGGAAAGTGCTGGAGAACGGCAAGAGCAGCAGCCGTATGCTTCCGTTGCAACTCCTTGGTCTTTGCCAACGCCGGACCAGCTAGGACTGCCTTGTGAATCTTCTCGTAGTCAATATTATCCACCGATTGCTTGCCCGCCTCCAGCTGGGCATAGATAGCGGGATCATGCTCCAGGTGGAAAAGAACTGGGGCACTAACCAAACTGAAAGTGACATCCAGCGGCAGGGTGGGGCACTGGAAGGGTTCGGCGTCGAGGCAAGCCTGCCAGGCCAAAGCCAAATGCTTGCCAAAACGATAAGCATGCCGCTGGAGTTCCTCACTTTGGCCGGCCAACTTCAACGACCCCTGACAAGACTTTCCCAGCAAGCTGCCGGCATTCAGTATATTGCGGCATTCCCATTCCTGTTCCGGGTTGCCAAGAACTTGAGCGATGGGCATAGGTGTCATCACATCGTGTTCGTTAAAGTCCACGCCAACGCTCAGTGAGGGTCGCTGGAACGTACCTGGCTTGTAAGGCAGCGGATTGTTTTGCTCATCCCTTTCGCCGATGAATTCAGATTCGGAAAAGTCTCGCACCGCCGAGGAGATCAATTCCACCACCTCCTGATTGCGCAAATTCGCCAGCTCTGCGCTGGAGTGTCCCAGCAGGTAGTCGCCGGTCAGGAGGCCGATCTTGTTGCCAAAGGACATGTCGTCGTAGGTGGCCCCATCTTGGCCAGCCTGAGTGCTCGACTGCAGATTAACCACGCTCTAAAATAATATGAGAGAAGGAGAATTAATCAACAGTTTGCAATAATTTTTAATGCTGATATTGACCGTAAACTATAAATCTTACATTGTGCACCAAATGAGAGATGCGAATCATTTCAGTGACCTCGGCCAGAGCCCGTTGAGAATGGAGGACGCCAGCACTTTTGTCCTGCTCCACATCGGGCACGCTGGGTGCATGTCCTGCCGCCTTGGATACCAGAAGCACAATCAATCCCCAAGCTTGCATAGTGTTCTTGCCATTGTAGAGCAGGTGCCTAAAAGTCGGAGCATTAAAGAGTGAACATCAATTTCGAATTAAAAAACCGTCAAATGGACGTTCCAGGAGATAACACTGATCTACAAGTTCATTCATAGATGAACAGTAAAATATAAAACTCTCACTTTCTCCATCGTAAATCTTTATCTCACCGACTTGTACTCACTTGGCTGTTTTCATCAAAGGATGCGCGCTGCCCACCAGTTTGCGCAGATGGAGCGCCACATTGGCGATCTCATCGCTAAGCAGCCAACGGAGGCTGAGAAAGGAGGTGGGATAGCCCACTATCCTCTCCGCCTCGCTAACGGCTCGGTTCCAGTCGTGGCGCGGCGGAGGAGTGACCTGGATGTTGGCAGACTGCTTCCCCGCCGCAGTCGACGTTGAGGTCCAACGGTGCTGTTGCTGCTGCTGCGAAGTGAAAGTTTTCAGCGCAGGCGCAAGGGTGGACAGATGCAGCTCTCCATTAACAGGAATCCTTTGATGCATCTGTTGCATAATAATCCGTAATCCCCTGGCGCGGTACATTCTCTCTGTTTGCTCTCAAGCTCTGCTTTTCTCAAGTACAAATCGGCAATTATTAGGCACCTTTGCTAGTCGGGGGAAAATCTGTTTTTTTTTTTAGCTCCGCTTCGTTGAGTCGCCAGTCGAAAAGTGAAATCTTTTGAATCCAATCGGTTGCTTCTGCCTCTGCCGGCGCTGCTGCTACTGCCGTGTTGCTGCTTCTTCTTCTTCTTCTTCGCTGGCGGCCCACTTTTACAGTTGGCCGCTCAGGTGGCAGGGCAGGCGCGGCCGCCAAGCGTTCTGTTTGTTTTTATTGCCCCACACAAAGTGTCATGGAATCCGCAGGGCAGGTGGGGTTATAGGTCCGGGCGGGTGGTGGCGGGAACAGAACAGGTTTTCGCACAGCGTCATCTGTGCGGCGACATCTGACTGAAGAATTATACGTACTGGCCACACTTTTTAATACGCGGTCACACTTAGTGATGCGCAAGCCAAACGCTCTGAAACTGTTGCTTAAAATTGAAAAAGGAATATCATCTTTATATATCATTTATTTATTAGCTTGTCGATCTGTGATCGCGACAAACTACCAATTAAATCAATAAATTGTCAAACTCACATTGTTTCACCTCAAGAAGTAAAGTCTAGAACAAGGCTTAATCGTTTAGATCCTAGATTAGTTTAAATATTTAGAGATAAAGGGGTTTTTTTAAGCGTGTTTAAATTGGTTTTATTTTTAATATTTTGAAATCAATAAATTACCAACTTATTAGCCACTTCAAGGTTTATTATTTTTAGCAAGAAATCACCACCAACTAATGAAAAATCACGGTGAAATCGATATCGAATACCCCTAATGTTCATATCAATAGTTCGGTCAATTGGTGTTTTTTTGCAAAATCAAGAGTTTAATTATTTTTAATTAGCATTTCAATGCAGTGTAGTTAAATAGTAACAAAGGAAAACCCTTAAAATTAAATAATTAGGAAACATGTCAAGTACCATCGCTATGGCCGACAGACAATCGATCCCATCGCTATTATCGACGGACGGCAAGTTTTCCCTGATATTTGTTGCCAATTACAATTACAAAAGTCGATCGCAGATTTTTCCCGTGTCCGAAATCGAAAGTGAAAGTGGCACAAAATGTAAAAACCAAGGATTACTAAATCTTCGATAAGATAATTGTGAAATAATAGAAAATAAAACGCAGAATGCCGAAAAACGCAATGCAAAAGTAAGAGGTTCTACGTGCGTGTTTGTGTGTGTGTGGTACTGCATGAAAGAAGAGCTGCAACAAATTAATATAAATAACAGTGCCAAGTGCCGTTGGATTGCAAATTGTATTCGCACAAAGTGGCAAATTGCGTCTGAGCCGTGTTTAAACATTTCCGCTGCAGCTTAATAGTTTTTAATTGCCTTATAGCGGTCGCTGCCCCGGCGCTATGTGTGTGTGTGTGTGTGTGACAGTTCAGTGTGAAAAGGGAAGAGGAGGAGAAGGAGAATAAGGATGCAGGAGGGACTGGATAAGAGGAAGAATATGCAACAACTGTGCGAACTCGGTTATCTGTGGCATTTATTTTTTCGTGTGTTGTATTTTTCAGCTATTTCAAAATCTGATGTGTACACACACATTACTGCCCAGAAACAGAGAAACGGGGCGAAAAGAAAACTACGAAAGTGGTTGCTCTGCCATGTAGGTGTTGCGCGCTGCGTGACTGTTTGAGTGTGTGTGAGTCGAGACTAGTGCGAGAGGAATGCTGGCCGCCAGTGTATGTGTGCAGTGTTGTATAGTGCATAAATTATGGAATTCAGTTTTGGTTTTTTTTTATTCAGCCTATCTTTGAGTTTGAGTTTGGGTTTCAGATTTTTCCCTTAATCGATCTGCTCTCTCTCTATCTCACCCAAAAGGTTGTGCATCCCCAAGAGATGCACAAAGAGAGAGAGCGAGCGCAAGCTAGAGGGAATGAAATAAACAGACGCCGCAACGCACACACACTAATGCAGCGGTAAAACTTGTTTTCTCCCTCTCTCTCTCTGTGCAAAAAGAGCAAAAGCCGCTATTCGGCCGCCGCTGCCGCTACTCGCTCTCTATCCCTCTCTCGCGCTTGCTCGCTACTCGCCGCCGCCGCCAGTACAACTGCAAACACACATACAGATCTATATGTAGCGACGACGATATAGCTGTTTCAAAGCTAGGCGAGCAAAATTTCCATTGTGTGTGGCGGCCAGCGTTCGCAGTCGGTTCGAAAATTTCTGACTCGTCATTCGCGCTGTGTGTGCTGTGCGAAAAAAATAATAAATAATAAAAGCCTGAGTAATAAATTATAAATAATAATTAAATTCGGATTCCTGTTAGGAGAAATGTATGATCAGCAATACTCAGTGCGGTTTTGTGTGCGCGGTGATGTGTCTGTCTGTGTGAAACGTCGTCGTCGTGTGTTTCAAAAACCTCATTACTCATCTCTTTTTTGCGCTCTAAAATAAAATTAAATAAATTATTTCATTGATATTTACTGTCCGCATTCAAAGTAAAACGATTGGCTGGAGAAAATGGGAATTTCGCTGAAATACCCGAAAAACTCTTACCTATTTTATTTTTTGTCTACATCAACGATTAACGAAAAATCCAACGACTTTCATCGTCGCTGGCTCAGTGTGTGTGTTTCTAGAAGATGTGAGTGGCTGTGAGTGTGTGTATATATACTCGCTGCCTGCTGTTGAAAAAAGTCAATTTCTGAGTCGCGCTCTCTCTCACGCGCTCTCTTTTGCATGAATGAAACAGCGAATGAACGAACCCTTGTAATTATATGGATAAGCGTGTGTGTGTGTTTGAGTGAGAAAAGCAGCCAACAGTAGCAACAAATAAGCTGAAAAGCAGCAGCCCAAATCACAAAAAAGAAAAAAAAAACAATAAGAAAACTACCTCGAAAAAAAAACGCGGAAAATTTGGCTACCATTGTGTGTCTTCGACCGGAGTTAAACACAATTACTTTTCTATAAATAAAAAGAAAGAAGTGCAAGAGAGTCCAACAGTAATCTAATAAACAGTTTTATCTTCCAGCAACAACAACCAACAACATGAATAATTCAACAGTATGTGTGTTTCATTGCCAAAGCAACGTTTATGTTTAAAGTTAGACGAGAGATCAAAAATAAATTCAAAAAATCCTTAAATAAATAAATAAATAAAAATTCTGTCAAAGCAAATCAAAACCAAACACCAATAGTAAATTACAAACAAATTCAACAACAAAATCATAAAGCAAAGAAACGAGAAGAAGGTGGAGGAGGAGGAGGAGAAAGAGGAAGAAGCACAGTTTGTGTATCCGTGTGTGTCTCTCTCTCTGTCGCGTGCGTGCGTTCGTGTTTGTGTGCATGTGTGTGTGCAGCCGAATCAATAAAACGGAAATAAAATAAATAAGAAAATCAACAGCAAATGTGCAAAATACTAGAGAATATCACAAATCCTTAACAACAGCAGCAACACTACAGAAATAACACGAATAATAATAATAGTTGAGAAAATGAGGTGCTGCTGCTGTGCGAAGAAAACAAGCCAAGAACTATGACGCATCAAAATCATCAGACAAACGGCGCAAGTTTGGAGGATTGCCACACAAACTTTTATGCCTTGGTAAGTTGCATTGTTTTTGAATTTGTTTTTACTCATTTTCAGGGTTTTTCTTATGTAGTTGTTCCTAGAAGATCTAGGTCAGTGAGAATGCTAAGGGGGGGGCGGGGGCGGTTGTGGCAACGGTGACTGCGGGGGTGTGTCACCCACACAGCGCGTAACTGTAAACCACTGATCATGGGATCATTTCACGTCTCTCTCTCATTGTCTTCATTAGTCCCCAGCCTTTTTCTTTGAAGTCCTCTCATTCTCCTTTCTACGTGTCGCTCTCATCGATTGGCAGAAGACGCCGGTTGGTCAGTGCCAGCTGTTTATCGTTATCGCTTCTGATGTTTCGCAAAAAAAAACTGATTGCAATAATACTGAATTTGTTTTAAAGTTAAATATTTTGAAAACTATTCATGGAAAAATATTAAAATTAAAATGCATTTGAAGCTATATTCTATTTTTACATAAAAATTAACAAGATACAACGGTTTTATATTTTGTTTATAGATTGATGATTGCAATTTTTTTAAGTCGAAGTCTTTCCCACTTTTTTAAAACAATTTAACATTACTTACAATTTATGTATTTTCTAAATTTGTGTATCTACACGTCGATTGGCTTCCATATACAATAATGATTTTAAATAATAGTTGTTACAAAGTTTCAAATGCCAAGGTGATTTTTTAAAATTGTTTGAAAGTTCATTTTTTTCTTTAGTTCCTTATTGTTAACTTTCCCATTTTGTATGGCTTAATAGTATCTTTTACCACGAGGACTTCTTAGCAATTTACGGATTTTCCTTAAATGCATTATAATTCCTACAGCAAAGGTTGTAATTCCTTGTTTTTTTTTTCAATAAAATCTTCATTAATAGAATGAAAACCATAAAATAAGCTTCATTTCAATTAAAAAATAGAATCTATAATTTTCAGCAAATCGTAAAATGGTTTTAAAAGTTTTAAATTCTATGATTTATGTACAGAATTTTAAGAATTCGACTCGACTTTATCGATTAAAGAATTGTAAATTAAAGTGTCGACTTTCAGTAGTTCACTGTAGTTCAGTTAAACGGTTGTCTTTTGTGGCGGCTGTTGCTCTGTGACTTTCTGACTTTGTGACTGCGATTGCGACTCGCTGACGGTGACTGTGACTGTGTGACTTTGTGGCCCATAACAGGTTCTCCACC
This sequence comes from Drosophila truncata, assembly GCA_008042515.1. Taxonomy (NCBI): domain Eukaryota; kingdom Metazoa; phylum Arthropoda; class Insecta; order Diptera; family Drosophilidae; genus Drosophila; species Drosophila truncata. The sequence continues at coordinate 58,642 of VNJQ01006693.1, read as the reverse complement.
TCTTCTGAAAAAGAGAAGGGAGAGTAAAGATGTGAAGACTTCAACTAGTTTGTTGGCCCCACTAGTGTTGCTATTGCTATTGTCTCTCCTCTTTGGCATATTTCTTTAATGAATCTCACGGTGAAAGAGGAAGGTGGTGGTCGGGAAAGATAAAGAGGAGGTGAAAGAAGACACAGAAGCCAAAAACAGAAAAAAGCGGAACGCCGAGGAAAAGCCGAAAGAAATAGGCAAAGAAGAAGCAGCGATGACGACGACAGTGCGTACGAGTCAACGTGCTCCTCCTTCTCAATGCCTTTTACTCTCTCTGATCCCCACAGTCGCTCTTCTTACAATTCTCTTTGTGGGTTTAGAGCGGCTAAAGTGGGTAAAGAGGGAGAGAGTAATGAAACAGAGGCCGCGACGCCAAAGAAACGCGACGACAACGAAATAACGAAACAATAACAAACGCGCCAAACTTTCTCTGAGAGAGCGAGATAGCCACTATTGGTTTGTAGAGGGGGGCAAGAGTAAGAAATAAAGAGAGAGAGAGCGCAGCAGAACAATTTGAACTTGAGAGGCACGCGCGCGTGAACAAACACAAGTAAAAAGCATGTCGGAATGATAACAGCAAAAGAGTGTGGAAACATGCTCTCCCCCTCTCTGACGCACTCTTTCGCCCGTGGTCGCTGAAGGATTGCAAAAAACGAGCGTGAACGAGATGCAGATAGACTGTGGGCAGATAAAAGATAGAAAAAGCAACCTACGAGATAGCTCGCCGAAAAATAAAAGCTAAAACGAAATTAGTGAACGAAGAAAAAAGCAGCGAGACAAATGAGAGCGAAAATGAAAACACAGAAAAATTGGCAATAACAAAAGAAACAAAAATAAATAAAACACTTCGAAATCGCAGAGACAACGGAAGAATGTGGAACATTTTTGTCGTCAAGATAGAGGCACAGAGCGAGACAGCACGATAGACGGCCGGTTTGGGGGAATACCTTTTGGGTGTGATGGTGTGCGTGCGTGTGCGCCATTGTATGGGTGTAAGGTGCAGTTATTTATTTTGGCTCCATCTCGCTTTTTCCCATTGATTGGGCACGGACTCGATTTGCCGTTCGTTTGTCGCTGCTTGCCACTGCAACACACACAAACAAGCAGTTCCAGTTACAGCAGTATCTTTGTTTATCGATAATTAGACAAATATACAAGTAATTAGAATAATTTTAGTAATACCTATGAATTTTATTGAATCACCCAGTTCATTTATTTTTTTAGTTTTTCAGTCAAATATTTTCAAATTTAAAAAAAAAATTGTTTGAGTTTTTTTAATCCTTATAATTAAAGATTTAAAAAGTCAAATACGAAACTATTTAGTTTGCATATAAAAAATCTAAATTCAAACTAAACATCCAAAAGTTTGTTATTAATGTTTTTATTAAATCTTTTCAGTTTATTTTAATAAATTCAAGCATTTTTTAAAATTGGTTTAATTCGCATATTGTATAAAAGCTTGCGATTAGTCAATAAATTTGAGTAATGTTTAGATTTTGTTTATGGTGTGATGGTATGAGCTTTAAATTTTTTTTAGTTTTGTATGAGTTTTGTATGACGGAATCTATATATTTTTGTGTACTGGAAATTCGTTATTTTTATTATTTAAATATTCAACAATTCAATTCAATTCAACAAATTTATGTGTATTATGAAGGTATTATTTATTGAAGAACATATGTGGTTGAACTATAATTTTTATGAGAAAGTTTTAATAGTTTGCTCTTTTCTTATCTATAGATTTGTTTCGGTTTTGTTTGGTTATCGTTCTTATACCCTTGCAGGGTATTATAATTTCAGTCAGAAGTTTGCAATGAAGGAGGCATCTCCGACCCTATAAAAGTTGATTTTGATCAGCATCAACAGCCGAGTCGATCTAGCCATATCCGCCTGTCCGATTATTCGCAAAGTAGTCCCTCCCTCAGTCTCTCCATCCATAGGAACGATCGAAAAATTTGTGATATTTGGCCATATTTTATTATTTTAGAATTTATATTTTAATTTCATGAAAATCGGACCATATCCTATAGCTGCCATAGGAACAATCAGGAAAATATGAAAAAAATAATAACTTCTCTGTTTCTCAACATATTTTCATCAAATTTGAGACATACCCAAATATTATTATTTTTTAGAATTTCTATTTTAATTTTATAAAAATCAGACGACTATATCCTATAGCTGCCATAGGAACAATCAGGGAAATAATAGACAAAATCGTAGCTTCGCGGTTTCTCAACATATTTTCATCTTATTTGAGAGGCGGCTTTTTATTATTCAGAATTTTGTTATTAATTTTAGAATTAAATTGCAATCTGCAAGGGTGTACGAAGTTCGGCGAGCCGAATTTGGCTTTCTTTATTGTTATTTTTGTAGTTATGGTTAGGCCATGTTTTGGTTTGCGGTTTTATTTTTGTTTGTGGGCTATTGCTGGTTTAACTATTTTTAAAATTAATTGAATATATGTATGCAATGTTCAAGATTAATATATTAGCGGAATTGTGTATAGGGGGTTATACTTTGACTCCAGTCAGTATTCAACGGAAGCTGTCAAGAGACGACCCCAACAGAAAAAAAAGCTAAAAGACTAAAAGCCAAAGAGCCCAGTTAGTCAGTCAATCTTTTTTTTCTCTCTCTCTTTTGGCTGCCTTTTTCTTCTTGTTTTTCTTGTCTGGCCCTGCTGCAGCTCCCTCTTTTTCTTTTCTTCTCCCCCACCACCTTTGTCTCCTGTATTCTTCTCCCCTCTTTGGGCTTTTGTTTTGAGTTGCTTCGAGGCAGCGGAAGATTTTTCGAGCTTCGCTTTGGTCGTTTTTATGCTTGCTACTTTTTGTTGTTTTTATTATTTATGTTAATGTGTTGTAGCTGCCAAGTGCATTGAGGAATGTGTGTTAAATGTGTATGGAGTATTTTGGAGTATGTGTTTTGGGGCATTTCACAACACTAAATTAGTGGGCAACAATTCAAAATGGCTTAATTTTTCTTTGTTTTTTTTTAAGTACAAACTAAAATTACTTCTTCAGTTAGTTAGTGTAAACTTTACAAGTTTTTTAAGGTAGAAAAAAAATTTAAAAGAATTTTCGATTTTAATTATTTTAAAATAAAATTTATTTATGATGTGTGTTTAGTATAACATTTAAAATACAATATATTTTACCACAATGATATAACTAATGCAATCTAATGTAAACGTTAGATTTCTGTTTAATCTTCAAACTGATAAACACTTTGTTATTAAAATGTAAACTTCTATGAGTCATAAAGTGATGTAGACTTTTTTTTTATATTATTATAATGCAAGTCGGGAAAAAAGGCATCTTTTTGATTTCACAATTTTTGAGAATTCTTTTGGAATGGAATGTTGTCATAAATATTGTTTTTTTGATTTAACAGGCTTTCAGATTATTTTATTCGATTGTTCTATTATTAGATTTCTATTAGATACATATATTTTTATGAACATGTTAATTTGAGTAGAAGAACAACTAAATCAATAGAAGTCTTAATCTAAATCATTTTGAGAAAGATGTTTTGAAGATGTTCAAGATTTTTCCAGGCAGCTGCAATAACAAATCTTAAATCGGAAGACTTTGCTACGCGCAGCACGTCATTTAAACGCAGATCTCGTGTTGACATTACAGTTTTCGTCATGGCGGGGTAAACAAATGATAGGACAACACTGTTTCTATAGATAAAGACGGCTGGCGTTGGTTATCAGCGGGGGAATATTACTCAAACCTATTTAGCATTATGTCTACAACAATTCTAGGCTTTTAATTACGTATCAAGTGATTAACTTGTGTCTTTTCATTTGCAGACTGATTTATGTGGAATAAAGTGGCGAAAGTTCGTTAACGGGGAGCGGCCAAACGCGTCAAGTGATCCATTGGCGGACCCGATCCTGCGCTCCTACTCGCGATGCATCCAAGCGGACATGCTTTGCGTGTGGCGGCGGGTGCAGTCCATCAAGACGGACAACGCGGACCAGAATGCCTTAACCTTCGAGATCACCACCTCGACCAAGGTCCACCCGCCCCTTTCGCTGGCCGCCTCCAAAGAGCTATGGATTTTCTGGTACGGCGAGGAGCCCGATCTCAGTGATCTCGTCGATGCCGAATTGCTACGTGTTGCGGGTAAGTTTTCCCTCCTTGAGAACTATCATTAAATTCAAATATTAATAGTTTTGGTTTGAAATATATTAAAATTAAATATTTAAAGATCGATTGTAATACCTTATCTGCATCTCTCCCTGTCTCCTTCCCTCTAACACACACATTCACGCAACAACCACGTACACACAGACACGAACGGTGATGAATTTAATAAAGCTTCAAGGCCGCATCCATCGCATGCAATGCAACAACAACCAAAACAGCAAAAACATTTTCGCCATCTCTTTGACGCATTTGTGTAGGTGTATTCGCGCGCGTCTCTCTGTTAGTGTGTGTGTGTGTGTTCTTGTGTTGATGTGTGAGAAAAGTCAAAACAACGGTGACACACAAACAAACAAACAAACAGAGAAACACGCGAAATACATTTCGATTGCTGCAGATGATTATTATTATTATTATTATTGCTCTCGTTCTGCACTCTCATCTCTCTCTCTCTCTCTCTCTCCCTCTCTGATTTGCCTTTGGCGTCACTCAACTCACATGGCGTCGTTTTGATCTGTCAGCTACAGAAAACACACAACAAAAATTATCAGAAAACAGGGGCAAATAAGCAAAGAAAAGCAGAAAAAACGTCAATCGTAGGTGGCCTCCTTCCCACTCCTCTCTCGCTCCCACTCACTCCAAAATAGTGAGAAGGAAGCAGAGCAAAAAACGTCACCTGTCATTTGCAATGTTTTTCGCTCTCTCACTCCCATGCTCTCTTGTTCTGGTTTTCTCTCTCTCTGTCTTTGTAATTATGCAAACGGAGAAGAAGGGTGCTTGCCGTCTCTTTCGCTCTTCTGAGGGTTGTTTGATACACACGACGGACGCCTGGCCTTCGGTAGCAGCAGTAGCAGCTCTCTCTTTCCACCGCCTGAGGCCCCCTTCCACTCCCACACTGCCACTGTCAGCGGCAGTCACTCCTTCTCTTTCTCCTTATCAGCCACTGCTTGTGGCCACTATTTATTCAATATTTTTGTTATTGCCCCATTATCTCTGACCACCAACTACGTACATTGCAGAATTCGAAATCGAATTTGAATTTCGGTGGCAAATTCCACTGACTGCCACTGACAATTTAACTAATATGCATGCATAACAGATGCTGTTTGCAATTTACAGGCAATGTTTTTAAAGGGCTCCGCGAGATATACGATACGGAAGTCCGCCTGTATCTGTATTTGCATTTGTATCTGTATCTTTCGTTATCTGCCTACCTCATTATGGCCTGTGGCCGGTGACTTTACAGTTAGCTTTGGCTGGCTGTATTTGCAATAACGCTTTTTTTATTTTTAGGCGCGCACTTTTGTGCCGTCTGGAGTTGAGAGTTGAATGCACGTCGCTTGATTTCGTTTCATTTTTATTTTTATCATATATTTCTGCCTTTGTCACGCATGCACACAGCCTTGTTTTTGTTTTTTAATGACAAGGACATTGACTAATTGCATTGACATTACTTTGTCTCCCGTGTGTGCGAATATTCGTTTTCTTTTTATAGCCTTTTTGGCCATAAACAACAAACTCGCACAAAAACAAAAACAAAAAACTGTCTCTCATCGTGTTTGCGTGCGTGTGAATGAAATTAAAAAAGAATCTCTTATTTCGTGTGTGTGTTAATTCGCGGTGTGAAAAGAGAGAGAGAGAGGCAAAGAGAGTGAATTGTTTTTGCTTGTTTTTGTTACTGTGGGCTGCTGTCGCTCTGTTTCGTATTTTCTGATTTTCTTGTGGTGAAAACGGCAACGCCGCAAATCTCAGCCAGCACAGTGGAATCCAAACTAAATAATGGGATACAAAGAAATTAGATCGGGATTTATTATCAATACAATCAGCGAAAAACAAAGCCACTTAAATATAAATTGAGGTTTTTGAATATTCCCCTATTGAATTTTTTCTCTACATGTACGCTTATGAATAGGCAATACTTTTTAAGAACTTCTCCCCGGAATTCAATGATCTTATTAAATTTGCACATTTTCTGAGCTGCTAAAAGTCGACTGGGTAACATGTAAATTCTTCTTTGGTGTAAATATTTTTGGGCCAATTTTCGGAGGGGCGACGACGTCATCGACAAGATACAGGAGACACGCCTACGCCGACGGAGAAACGCCAGCGAGAATAGTTGGTAGTGCGATATATTCTGGAATTGCCCCTTAACACTAACCCCTCCTCCTACCATCTTTACCATTGCTCCACACGCTACTTGTTGTCATTGTACTTAATGTTTGTTGTTGTATTTGCGATGCCATACGATTTTTACCTTAAACAGCTGTCACTCGCCTCCGTGTGAGTGTGCTCCAGAATTGGAGCCAATAATTACGTGCTGGTGCTTGCTCTCTCTCCCTCTCTTTGGTTCTCTTGCTTGATTTTTGGCGCTCTTTTGCACCAGCACTCTCTGGGTCTCTGAATGAGCTTGAAACTGGTTTGCAAGCTTGAGCTTAATTACAATGCGCTTTCTTGTTCATTCTGTTGTTTTTGTTGCCTTTTGCATTCGTGTTTTTACCTGCTTTTGGTTTGGGCTTTGTTTTTGAGCTGACTAAACAATTTGCAATGTGTGTGTGCGCGCAAGATTATTGACCTTGATTAAAACATTTGTTGCTGACTGACGGCTGGCTGGGCTTGCTTACTAGGTACCTAGTGGTGTGGCACGCAAATGCAAAAATTGTGGCATTTGGCTCTCTTAATTACACATTACAGTTACCGTTACAATTGTTGTGAAATTCTCACACAATCAAAAATTGTGGGTAGAGTGAGCGGGAGATCTGCTGTGTTAGCAAAATGTTAACCTAAAATAGCATTGTTAATTTTTTTTTTGTTTAGAGAGAGCGGCGTAGTGTGTGCGTGTGGGTGAGCTAGTGCACGCCTTGCGGCACTTTTTCTCTCAAACAACCACTCTCCGTCTCTTAAAAACTCGCTGGTTTCACGAAAGCGAGAGAGAGTCAGTGGCTCTCTTATGCGAGAGCAGCAGCAGCAACATGTGCACAAACCACACGTGCTAAAAAAATACACCCACACAGACAGTTTGTGTGCGTGTGTGTTTGTGGAATTTGCATTGAGCAGCCGCCGTCGATTCCGATTCCCTTTTGCCCTTCTTTTTCGATTCCGATTCCGATTCCTGTTTCGAAGCTCCAAAGCTACGATTGAGGTACACAAAAGAAAGGAGAAAAGTCGGATGGTAGCAGCTGTGGCGGTGAAATCGAGAATTAGGAAAATGTTCCGAAAATATTTTACAAATTTAAGGTGTTAGTATAAAATGTATATGAAAATTTGTAAAAGTTTTGTTTTGGGAGAGTGGGAATCGCAATTGGAAGAAGGTAAACTTATCTTTTTAAAAAAGGTAATTTAGAAATATGTGTGGTTATGAACATTGTTTTGTTTGTCTTTGAAGCCAAGTCTCCTTTTACTTGTCATTTTTTGTTTGTCGTCCCGTTTTGTTTCCTTTCGCTTCGGCGCTTTTGTTGTCTTTCTGCTTGCAAAGAGAGCGGCAAAGCTGCATTTTTTTTATTTCCTGATGTTTGTTGTTGTTGGCTTTGATTTTGTGTTTGTTTTTGGTGGCCTACCCTTACGTGCTTTTTTCGCGAGCTTTGAACTTTAGTTGTGTATGTGAGTGTGTGACCTCAGTGGTGAAGAGAAAACGGCCAAGAGCCGGCTTGCAGGATGTGAAATGAGATGAAATGGAAATGAGATGGAAGGAAGGAGAGATGGAGGAAGAGATAATAGTGGAAAGAGAAGAAAAAGCGAGGCCAACTCTCTCACGCACACTCACACTAGCATAATCGTACATTGCCCTTTGGTTTAAGTGTGCGTGGGTTTAGGCGTCTTTGTACAACAATAAAAAAATAAATATACGGTACGCTGATCTCATTGAAAAAAATAGAAAATACACAAAGCGGTGACCAGTAAAACAACAACAATAACGAGCAGCAGTGGCTTGGTAATTGCAACGCCTCTCTTGCTCTTTGTTTTTTCATTGCATTGCCCATTTATCAAGATGTTTACCTTTACGTAATTATATTTGCAACATTTGCTTTGCTGCTGCCGAGCGTAAATAAAATAACGGAGAAGCAGTTCGAAGGGAAAACAAAGCAGTGGAAAGCAGTGCAGATTGTGTTGTAAATGCGTGAGAATTTTGGGTAAAATGAAAGAGCAGGGCAGAGATGCAAGCACGTATGTGTGTGTGCGGTGGATGCTTGGAATTTTCCAAAATTTTCTAGACTGTCCTTTTTTTACAAGTCCCATGGCTCTCTGATATGCCTCTCAATCTCTTACTCGCTGTCTTTGTTGTTGTTGTCTTTGTGGTGTTTTTGTTTCAAGTGCTTGCACTTCCGCTTTTGGGATTCTCCTATTTCTTCGTCTGCCTTATTTTCCCGGTTTTCGTTTTCGTCTCACGTTTCTTGTTTTTGAAATGCATTTACATATTCCACTCTGCACACAACTTTTACAAATGTATCTTTTTATTAATGCTTCTTCCACTTATAATTCTCGTCTCTCGCATTAAGTTTGTCGTTAAAAAAAAATCAAAAGCGCATGAAAAAAAAACAATAACAAAAATAACTTGCCTCAAAACGGTTGATTTTTGGTTGTAGGCGTGTGCACATCGTTGGGGGATACGAGAAGGAAAACAAGGGAGAAGATGGGAAAGCAGAAATTGGGGGGAGAGGAAAGAGAGAGAGAGAGTCGTTGTTTCCCCCAATGTTCGCTCGATCCCGTTTTCGTGTTGTTTCTATTTGTTTTTGTTTGGTTATTTTCCACTTTTACTACTTGTTTTTTTTTTATTAGAAAGAGCCTCGTAAAAAGTTAGATCTTATAGATTTTCAAAGTGGCTCTTGAGACCATGACAAAAATATTGTAATTGTTTTTTGTTTTATGTTCTTTCTGTTTCTTGACAGCTACAAAAAATATTCTTAAATAACCCAATTTAGGTTAATATTTATTTACAAAATAAATATATAAAAATCATAGAATCTAGACAATAAATTGATACGATAAATTATAATTCTAATTTTTATTCATCTTTTAGCTAACCAAATGCTTTGGAATGGCACCTGGAAGGGAGCTCTCACCTACGAGTGCCGATCGCTGCTGTTCAAGGCGCTGCACAATCTCATGGAGAGGTAATATTAAACAATAGATCCGCATTATGCTCAATTATATTTAAATATTTAATATTATTTACACAGGTTCGTCCTCACCAAGGATATTGTGCGCTTTGGGAAATGGTTCGTGCAGCCCTGCACCTCCAGCGACCGTCTTTTTGGACGCAGGTGAGAATGCGATTTTGAAAGATATTTTCTCCTTCCGGATATTGGTCCCTAAACATGCAATCATGCTGAGAATGTCCTCCGATTTGCATAGCGACCACAAATATCCTAGAATAAAGATCAGGAACTCTGTGCAATGACATTGAAGACTGTGGCATGGCATCGTTCTTTCTGCGACACTCTCTTGTCTTAAAGAAGTACTTTTGGATAGATTCAAGTAAACTTGTGCAGTTTGGAGTTAAAATTATGAAATTGATAAGGGAAAGCTATAATACAATCATAAATATTTATGGGTTTTCGGTAATTTTAGGGTTTACTAGAAGTTCTAGGAAATTATTTTTGTGAAATAATTTTATTGGTTACAAGTTGTGTTTGTCGAAATTAGGAAAAGTCTCTCAAAGATGGAAAATAGTTCATTTAACGATTAATTTGGCAAATTATCGATGTTATCATATAAAGTATTTGCAAAACATTTTTATATAACTATTATATTATTTCGTCACACTGAAATGTTAAAATATCTATTTATATATCGGCGTTTGCTGCAAATATCGATACAAATAATTAATCGATATATTCAGCCTTTCCTTCTTTCAATTCTCATACCTCCTGTTTTATGCTTCGTACTAATTATTCCTATTTGCTTTCTGTTGCAGCTCCCAGCACTTGTCCTTCTCCTTCACGTTCTTCGTGCACGGGGACACTGTTTGCGCCTCGATAGATCTGCGCGAGCATCCCGCCGTGCGTCCATTGACCAAGGAGCACTTGGCTGAGGCGGCCGCCGCCTTTGCAGCGGCCAGTTCACCGCCAGGATCTGCGGCAGCAACGGCGGCAGCGGCGGGTGGTGGAGGTGCAGTGCCTAGTCCAGGTCAAGACCCAAATGGCAACAGCACGGAGCCACCGGAAGGCGGCGAGGGAGGAGCTGCCAAGGCCGCGACGCCAGCGCATGCGCGCAAGGTGATGCTGGCCCCGTTTGGCATCGCAGCGATACTCACCGGCAATAGCTACAAGGCCAGCGATCCCATAGCCGAGAAGATCCTCGAGGACTGGTCCTCATTTTTCCCGCTGTGCAATAAGGACAACACGGACGTGCCCCCCGTTGTGGAGGTAGTGTCGGGTAAGTAACTAGACTCCAGAAACTACAAAGATAAATTTATAAAATATGTTACCAGGATAAGATATTTGTGAGATTTGTTCATGGTGAAAATTCAGCTAAAAAATAATTTTTAACGAGTTTAACCCTTTGATTGTCCATTCCAGGTGGTCATAAGATGTACCATCCCACGAACTACGTACTAGTCACAGACCTGGACGACATGGAGCACATGGAGTTTGTTGAGATGCAGAAGATGCAGAGCTCCGTGGGCAATGGAGGAGCGGCTGAGGCCGCCGTCCTGGCCTCACAGTCCTGCCCACCTGGTGCAGCGGCTGTCGCTGCTCCGCCTTCCCTAAGTGTCGCAACAGCAATTCCCGTGGGCCCCGCTTCTCTCAACGCCCCGGGAGGGGTTGCTAATCCCGTCTCCGCCAAGGATGTATCTCGTAAGGCAGCTCCACAAGCGGTCAGCGCCCTGGAGCGCCTCGCCTTCCAGCCCTACTACGATCAACGGCCCACCTCGGGCTTCACCTTCAACACCAACAATACTCATATCCCCGCCTCGGCTGCCGTGGAAATGCCAGAGCGAGCCTGGCAGGATTGCGTGATGAACACGCTTCACGTGGATGCTGCAGCAGCGGCGGCAGTAGCAGCCGCATCCTTAACGCCTTCCGCCGGAACTGGAACAGGGTTGACTGCAGCTAACGATGAAGATGAGCAGAATAAACCGCCGCAGCAGGATTCCAAGCAGCTGGTGCAGCAGCAGATTCAGCAGCAGCAGCAGCAGCAGCAGCAACAACAGCAACAGCAGCGTCAGAAACTCTGGAACTTTGTGGATCCCATGCAAAAGGCGCCCTGCATATGCACCAAGTAAGTTTGCCTCTGTTAAGATATTTCCAATATCCCCAGAAACTGTAGAGGAGTTACTGTTTTTTCTATCCTTAAACAAGGCATTCCCTTTTAACTCCAAAGGGATTTTAAGGGTATACATTAGTGGATTTCAATTTATGTTATAATCATGAAATTATAACTACTAAAGTATAACTTTTAAAGTCCTTTTCTAATTTTTTGTGACCCAAAGAAACTCCCATTTGGCTGCCTCTATTTAGTGTATTTTTGATATATAATCTATATATATATATACGATACATATTTGATATTTGATGCAATAATAATTATGATTGATGTAGGGGACAAGTTGTGCTCCCTTGTAAAGAGAGCCCTTAAAAGCAACCTTTAAACCCAAAACCCCGCTTTGATGGCATGCCTAAAAAATATCTTTACCTATTTTAGCAAAGCAAAAAGTAGGCAGTTTTATCTGTGCATGCAAATAGGCCATAGATTTTCCCTTTTCCCGTCTTTTTTTTTTTATTTTTGTTTTTCGTTGTCTCCATATATCTATATAGTTCTATAGTTTTTCTTTGAGTTACCTAAAAAAAAAACCACACAGCAGCAGCGATAAAAGAAACAGCAGTCAGAGAGACAGAGAGCTACGAAAGCGTTGAAACGTTGAAAAGTGTTGCTAAGTGTTTCTAAAAAGAATCAAACCAAAACCCAAACAAACAAATTTCAGCGCCCAATGCAGCAGCAGCAGCAGCAACAGCAACAGCAGCAGCAGTAACATCTGTGGCAGCAGCAACATTAGCAACATCAGCAGCAACAAGCGATTGCAGCAACCGCTGGGATCGCCGGCATTGCGAGCAGCAGTCGCCGGTGGCGTTAGTGGCAATAAGTCGTCGTCGTCGTCGTCATCATCATCATCGTCGTCATCCTCCTCCACGTACCAGCAACATTACCACCAGCAACATCTGCAGCAACAGCAACAGCAACAGCAACAGCGACCGGGAACACCTGTGCCGGCAACATCGCATCATTCCAGTTCCCTGAGCAACATCATCACTACTTCCTCCGGCTTGAATTCTTCCGCTATCGCTGCTCTCCTCCATCGGCGTCACAATGTGCCGTTCCACAAGCGGATGCTCCATTCGCTGGCGTCCTCCGCCTCTACGGCCACCTTTAGACCCAAAAATCACAGCAACAACAATAACAACACCATCACAACAACAACAACAACAACAACAACAACAGACACCAATATACCAAAACAAAGGTTTGTGTGTTGAGTGTTGCGAGTGTGAACTGCAAATAATAATATTGGTTGGCGTGTGTTCATTATAGCCAGTGCTGCCTATATCTTTTTTAAGTTGATACGCTCTTCAGTTTTTCACTTCCTCTTTTTCTCTTTTTGCACACAGTTGAGGTGGAAATCGGCTTCTTAATCTCTAATACAGAATAGTTAATGATTTATTTAAACCGATAGATTATTTTGTATGTTTTACTCAATTCAAGAATATAGATAATTTAAATATTAATGTAAAACAGTGGGGCTCAATGCCCTGATTTGGAACTTTCATTGGTAATCTCATCGTTTGTAAAAATAACTTCTATGACAATTTAAAGATTTAGTTCTATAAAAAAAAAATTAAAAGTTGAATACAGATATTATTCAACAGAATTTTTGATTTCCTTAAAAAGTAAAACTTATTGAAATATAGATGAATATAGATTATATTAAAGAGACTATCAATCGTCTGATGAAAAGAAGTTAACTAATATTTCGACCGCAACTGTATGCACGCCACCCGTTTCTCCTACTTTCGCTCTTTCTCCAAATAAACATATATACATATACTTATGTATATAGATTCACACACGCTCTGTTAACCCTATGATTTCTTACTTTTTATTATTTTGTTGGTTGGTTTTGAGCATTTAATTTTGGGCGCCCTTTCCCCCTAACAAAATACTCTGAAATCATATGTGCATTTTTTTTTTTATTAAGAAGGGGCACATCTAAATTCACCAAGCCACCCAAAAAAAAGGAGTCAGCACACACACACACACCACACTCAATATAAAAAAGAAAAAATTAAAAAAAAAACAAGCAGCATTCGTGCGTCGTCATTTTGCAAAATAACCAACTCTTAATTCTAATACACTTAATCGTTTTTGGTAAATGGTAAATTAGCAACATTACAAACATAAGAAAAAAGAGCAACGCTAAAAAAAATAGTAAACAACACACAATTATTGCAAGCAGCAACAACGAAATAATAATAACCAATTGTACAATAGCTCCAATCGGAGGACATATCAAACACGTTTCGTAGCATTTAACTAGCTTAGTATCTCTAAACTGCCCCCTTCAATCCGCCTCCATTGCAGTTCTCATTTACTCATGGCCCGTGTAGCAAATACACTCGATTTGGTGTGATGCTCGGTTTGCGTATTTTTTTGGTTTTGGCGCCGCGCATGCATCTCTTCTTATTTTGTTTTGTTTTCTCTCCTTCAAGGTTTTTATGCATTTTGCGGAATGATTTTAATTTTATTCGCTGGTTTATTTAGTTTGTAAATAACAATTGCATATCTTTATTGCATATATTATTGTGAAAACAGGGGAAATGTGTTTACAATAAAACCCTAGAGAGTTGATATTCACGATTTTGTGGGTTTCTTAAAGCAAGTAATAATATTTTGCTTTACAGAGCCTGTTAAACGATTGATCATTTTATTTTAAACAAAACTAAATTTTTTGAAACTCATTTTATTTTGAACAAAACTAAAACTAAGTCTAGACTTTTATTTATCACTGGTCGATATATGGAAAAGAATATCGATTTATCGCATTTATGTTTGATTTGCTTCAAAATATTAATGCAGAGTACATATATACGTAGCCCGACACGAAAAGTCTTATAGGATATATAATATAGCTCTGAATGTATGATTGAAGATTGAAAATTGCTTTATACAATTTGTAAATATCGATAAATCCAAATTTATGATACTAAATTTATTTACAGCAATGATAGTTTGAACTAAATTTAGACTTTTATTTGCCATGGTTTTCGCCACATAAAGAAATCGTAAATATATTGCAAATGTACAATACAGACTCCCTTTAAAATCGATAAAGTATCGATATATTGATATTTCGTTAAATACTATATTTGCCTGCTTTCAAGAAACCCAAACTCTAGCGATTTATTAACATCCCCGCATAATGACCATTATTTTTCAGCTGTAAAAAGGTTTCGTTTAATTTATCTAAACCCTAAAAACAATGGATGTGGTTATTGTTTATTTTTGCTTATGGTTACACTTTTGGGACACTCTGCAGGAGCTGCCCTCAAAAAATATATATTCCATTATATTATATTTTATGATTATTATTATTATTATTTTAAATGATTAATACACAACCAGCTCACCTGTGTATTCATAGCTACATTATTTCCGTAGTTTCGAGCATTGTACATAACCTCTTTTAAAACATAATATAAAAGATTAAAATTTATAATAAATGGAAAATGCTAATTGCACACTTTCTCTTTTTTTGCTCAAACACAGACATCTCGGGAATACGCCACATGGAACACCACACGGCGGCGCATCGACGTACTCTCGAAACTCGCTGGGCGGCGACTCCTCGATGCCGGTGGCCTCTGTAGAATCACCCGCCACGCCAGCTCCCTCTCCGCATCCGAATTCGGCGCACTCGCAGCCGACGTCGGTGCCACCCGCAGAGCAAGTGAGTGCAAGTGACGACCCAAAACACAAATGACGCAGCATCCAGCCCGCTTATTCCACTAACCACCAATTTTTTCCCTGCCCAACAGCTGCTCAACATGAGTCCACATGCGCCCACTTCCGTTTCGAATCTGCAGCAGCCGCCGACCCCCATCGACCATCTGCTGGACAAGAATACGCCGGCGCCAACGCCTACGGACCAGCACGATAACAAGAGCATCACGGCCTCGCCCTATGTCCATCAGACGCCCAGCGTGGAGCCGCCCTCCTACACAGATCATGCAGGTTCCGCCGGCGGAACAGCCGGGGGAAATGGGACATCTCTCGGCGGAACTGGTCCGGGCAGTGTGCCTGCCCAGCAGCCAGCCACTCCAACAGCAGCAACGTCTGCCGTTGGCGTAGCAGCTGCAACCACAAGCGGCGGAGCCAGCACAGTGGGCACCATAAGTGTAAAAAAGCTGGAGATGCAGCAACAGCAGCAGCAGCAGATCCCGTCAGCCACAATGTCCATTAAGCAGGAGCCAGGAATCGGAAGCCTAGGAAGGTTGCCAGCCAGTACGGTTAACTTTACCATGGAGGCCATGAACAACCTGCGAAGCCTCTACAATCCGCCAAAGCTGACGCTCAAGGATCCGGACAGCTTCTACGATGAAGAGTGGCTCAAGGAGGTCGTCTACGATTTTCAGTACCAGGAGAACTGGTGAGTCAAACAAGAAAATCAATTCCAATGGCGCATCAGTCTGTAAACTTTGTTCTAAAAACATTCGAATTATTATGTTAATCCCCGCTTATTTATCTTCTCAGGGATAACCTTCCAGTAAAACGTCCCAAGCTGGATGAGGTCTCCAAGCAGCGAAGGCCGCGTTATTCCAAGAACCTCTACGAGGGACATACGCATGTGAAGCCACTGATGCCATCGCCTGGCTCTGTCTATGGTAACCAGCTGCTTTCCCTGGAGGTTCAAGCCGCGGCGTCAGCTGCGTCGGGGGGAAGCTCTAGCGGCGGCTTGGTTGGAATTGCCAACAGCAGCAACAACAACAGCAGTGCAGCCAATGGTGGCGATGCGGCGGAAACAGAAAGCGGTGGTGGCGGAAGCAGCTTTTTCCAGGGATTGGATATCAAGACGGAGCCGGGATTGCATTCACCATCCTGCAAGGAGACCTCGAAGTCGTCGGGAGGCAACAGCAGTGGCGGTGGAAGCAGCGGAGGCAATCTATTCACCGCCGAAGGTCTAAATCCATCTCTCAACGATCTAGAGCAGCTATTTGAGACTAGCTCCAACGATGAGTGCAGCAGCGTTCAAATACACACGCCGCCCGATTCCAATAATCCCTCGAATGGCGGTTGCAGTACGGTGACCAACACAATCGATGAGCTCAAACGGAGCACGGCGGTGAACAGTGTTGTGGCAGCGGCAGCAGCAGCAGCAGCAGCAGCAGCGGCGGCGGCAACGGTCACTGGAGGAGCTGGCAACATTCAAGCTGAGGATCTCACCAAAATGTTTCCCACGCCGCCGTCGCACGAACAGCAGCACCCAAACTCCAGTCCCTGCCAAACGGATGTGGTAATGACAGATCTCAGTGTGGACATCACCACGACCACGACTAGTATGGGCAACAATGTCGGCGCCACCTGTAACACCACCATTACGAGTAGTATCAACAGCAGTAGCACCGCCACGTGCAACAATAACAACAGCAACAACAACACCACCACCAACAGCAGTATTATCCTGGCTGCCGTGCAGGCTGCTCCCATTACTGTGATGGCCGCCATCCAGCAGACAAGCATATCCAAGCTGGTGAAGCAGCAGCAGCAAGAATATAACTTGGAGCTGGGCAGTCCCGTGGAGGAGGCCATTGATGACTGGAACTATGTCTATCGGCCGCCGCAGCAGGAGAAATTTGTGGGCTCCACGCGCTATGCTCCGTTGACCAATTTGCCGAGCCAGACGCAACCGCCGTTGAACCTGCCTTCGGGATGCTTTTATCAGCCCTCTTGGAGCAGCCACAAGTCCAGAGCGGCCACGCTGGCCAAGGCAGCTGCGGCCCAACAGCAGCAGCTTCAGAAGCACCAGGCGTTGCAGCAGCGCATCCAATTGCATCAACAGAAGTTGCAGCAGCTTCAGCACCAGCATCTCCAACAACAGCAGCAGCAGGCAGCGGCAGCAGCAGCGGCGGCAGCTGCGACAGCGGCAGCGGCGGCGGCGTCTGGGGGCGGCCATCAGAAGCATCAGCATCAGCATCTGCACGATCTGCTGTCGGCGGGGCCAAGGATTCCGTCGACCACGGTGCCACAGCCCCTGAGCAGTGGCAACAACCAGTTGCTGCTGAATCAATTGAGTTGTCCGCAAGCGCCGCCGGGTAGCTCGATGCAGCAAATGATGCGGGCGGGAATGTCGCCAATATCGCCGGGACACGGGCCTTTCTCCAGGAGTCCTGCCCTTCTGCGAACGCCAACGCATCCGCCGCCGCCGTATCCGTATGACGTTGGCAGTCCGGCAACCTCTACATCCTCCTACTTAAACCGACCACTGCACTCGCAGGAACATCCCCACGGTATGCACGGTGGAATGATGGGAGGAGGCGGCGGAGGAGGTGTAGTGGTCGGCATGGGTCCGGCATCGGGAACTGGCAGCCAAATGGGCATGATGATGCCGTACTCTGGCGATGCGGGCATTGTCAGTAGTGGTGGCTTGACTGCGGCGTCTGCCCCAGGAGCGAGCCTGCTCCAGGAGCTGCCCGAGGTGAACTCGGTGCTGGTCAATATTCTGCTCTACGACACCGCCTTGAATGTCTTCCGGGATCACAACTTTGACAGCAGCAGCGTGTGTGTGTGCAACGCGGATACGCAAAAGATTGGCAATATACGTGGAGCCGATTCCGGTGTCTATGTTCCGTTGCCCGGCGTCAGCTTCAATCCATTTCCTGGAGCAGCAACTAGTGCGGTAGCAGGAGGAGGAAGCGCCAGCGGAGGAGGGGCTGCTGCCAGCGGACAGCGTATGCTCAATGGGCCTAACTCCGGCGCTGCTGCCTTTGGCGGACTGCGGATGATCAGTAGTGCCTTTGGGGGCTCCCCGGCCTCCGCAGCCTCGATGCCTGGAGCTGGCTCCGGACATGGCGGTCACGGCCCGAACGGCGGTGGTTCCAACTCGTCATCTTCGTGCACGCCGCCCAGCAGTAATCCGCACATCACCGGCTATGTGGACGACGATCCCGTCGAGTGTACGTGCGGCTTTAGTGCCGTGGTCAATCGACGGCTCTCGCATCGCGCCGGCCTTTTCTACGAGGACGAGGTGGAGATTACGGGCTTGGCTGAAGATCCAGCCAGGAATAAGCAGCCAACGCTGCTCAGCATAATTCAAAGTCTGAGCAGAAAGAATCAGCAGAGCATACAGGCCCCGGGAGAGACCAGTTCCGCACTGGAGAAGGTCGGGGCCGCAGGGTCAGGAGCTGCACAGTTGGAGCATCTGACGCACGCCATCTTTGACCTGTTGCTCGACCAGTGCTCCATCATCCAGACCTCCAGCAGTTCCGTGCATCGAGCGCTTCAGGCGCACCGTCGCAGAATGTCCCGGCAGAGAAGGATTTTCGGCACGAATGGAGCACCTACCGCCTCCTTAGCTTCAATTGCCAATGTCCTCGAGTTTATGGATGCGCACGATGTGATCAGCTTGGCTCTGGAGCAAGCCCGCTTGGCGTTCGAGAACCAGCGCATGGACAGCATGGAGTGGAACGGCGGAAGCAGCAGCTCACAAAATCAGCAGCAGCAGCTCACGGCGTTCCATGCGCCGCCACTGGCACTGCGACACAAGCTGGCGGGGATCGGCGCCGGGCGGCTGACCGTCCACAAATGGCCATATCTCCCCGTGGGATTCACGCGAAGCAACAAGGAAATTGTGCGCACCATGAACGCCATTCAGCCGATGCTGCAGAGTGCCTTCCATTGCAAGTCGCGCGGCGGTTCGGGCTCCAAGGATGCCAGCTCCTATAACACAGTCAGTGGACCGCTCACTTGGAGGCAGTTCCATCGCTTAGCCGGACGAGCGTCCGGCCAGTGCGAGCCGCAGCCCATACCCTCTGTTGTGGTAGGTTATGAGAAGGATTGGATATCGGTGGCGCCGCACTCCATCCACTATTGGGATAAGTTTCTCCTCGAGCCCTACTCCTATGCCCGTGACGTTGTCTACGTGGTGGTCTGTCCGGACAATGAGCACGTTGTGGGTTGCACCCGCAGCTACTTCCGTGAGTTAAGCAGCACCTACGAGATGTGCAAGCTCGGACGGCACACACCGATTCGCGGATGGGATGGCATCCTGCAGGTGGGTGCCGCTGCCGCTGGCGCTGTTCGGGAGCGTGAGACGACGCCCCTAGACGATTGGTTGCGTACCCTGGAGCATGCTGCCTTGGCGGAGCAAATACGACGCTACGCCATTGCCTTCATTCACCAACTTGCTCCATATTTGAGTCGCGTGCCTAATGATAAGACGCTGCTAAATCCCCCCGATGGCACTGGGAATTCCAACTCCAAGAATGGCGGCAACAGCTCCTCCACTTCGTCGTCCTCCTCTACGTCGAACTTAGGCACAAGCAGTGGGGATTTGCCTACGGATAACATTAAACTGGAACCGGGAACTGAGCCACCGCCGACAGCCGTGCAGCCGATGGAAACCAATCAACAGCAGGACATCAAGCAAGAGCCTGGAACAGTTGGAAAGGGTGCAGGAGGTGCAGGGGGCTCAGCTTCTGACACCAAACCCGCGCTCATTCTCGGCGATCCCTTGGGCGTGGGCGAGACCTTGGAGGATATTAATCCACCAGCCATTGTCCTCTATGTGGTTAATCCGTTCACCTTCGCTTCAGATAGCTGCGAGCTGGAACGCTTGGCTCTGATTGCCCTGCTCCGTTGTTATGCGGAGCTCCTGAAAGCCGTCCCCGATTCGGTGCGTTCGCAGATGAGCATCCAGATTATATCGCTGGAATCTGTGATGGAACTCGGACCCTGTGGCAATAGGAAGCGCTTCTCCGATGAGATCAAGTGCCTCGCCTTGAACATCTTCTCTCAGTGCCGGCGTCACTTAGTGCACGCACAGTCTGTGAAGAGCCTGACGGGCTTCGGGACCGCGGCCAATATGGAGGCCTTCCTGAAAACCAAGGATGAACCGAATCGCAAGGCGTACAAGATGTACACTGCACCTTTTGTCCTGGCGCCGATGCACGAGAGGAACGACAAGACGGACTTTACGCGATCGGCGGGCAGTATGCATGGGCAGAACGAGCATCGTTACTCGGTGATGTATTGCAATTACTGTCTGAGCGAGGACCAGGCCTGGCTGCTGGCCACCGCCACGGATGAGAGGGGCGAGTTGCTGGAGAAGATCTGCATCAATATCGATGTGCCGAACCGTGCGAGACGACGCAAGGCACCCGCACGCTATGTGGCGCTGAAAAAGCTGATGGACTTCATCATGGGTCTCATCTCGCAAACTTCGCAGATGTGGCGTTTGGTTATCGGACGGATTGGTCGCATTGGACACAGCGAACTGAAGTCGTGGAGCTACCTTCTGAGCAAACAGCAGCTGCAGAAGGCCTCCAAGCAGTTCAAGGACATGTGCAAGCAGTGTACGCTCATGTATCCGCCAACGATACTGAGTGCGTGTCTGGTGACCCTGGAGCCGGATGCCAAGCTCCGCGTTATGCCCGATCAGTTTACGCCGGATGAGCGCTTCTCACAGATTTCCATGCAGAATCCGTTGTCGACCCCTCAGGATGTGACTTGTACCCACATTCTGGTCTTTCCCACCAGCGCTGTTTGTGCGGTAAGTTGAATTTTATTTTAGTAATCGAGTAATTTATATAAATCGAAAAAAGATTGTAAAATATGAATCTCTTTAATCTCTTAAAGTGCAATAGTTTCCATATAAAATATAAAAAAATATATTTGCAATGTTAGAATATCGAATATTTCGTCGTATATCGATTCGATAATAATTATGCATGATTTTTTATCAACTCCTTTCATACACAGCCCTTCACCCGCCAGTTCCAGAACGAACCTCAAGTGGATGATGACTTCCTTACCTTTGAGGAGGAGGGAAACGAGGACTTCAGCGATGCCGACATTGGTGACTTCCTTTGGGACAGTAAGTGCTTAAAATCTTTCAACAATCCCACAGAAAATACCAATATTCTCTATACCCTTCTAGCTCACATAGACAGGGTTTCCAATCATGGGAGTCCCGGGCGCATGGACGACAATAGAAGCTGGCAGAGTGCCGGTGGCAATAACTTCAAGTGTACTCCGCCCCAGGAAGTGGAGGAGGTAAATTATTTATTATTTGAACTTTTCAGATATATGCTAATTTATCTAACGATTCCTCAGGTTGGTTCACTCAACCAGCAACCGATTTCGGTGGGCTACATGGTTTCCACAGCGCCCACGGGCCGTATGCCCGCCTGGTTTTGGTCCGCCTGTCCTCATCTGGAGGATGTGTGCCCCGTTTTCCTCAAGACGGCGCTTCACCTGCATGTGCCTAGTATACAGACAGCCGATGATATCCTCAACTCGACCAATGCCCATCAGTCGGCAAATGATCATCCGCTGGATTCCATTCTCACCGCCGATGTGCTGCGTTTCGTACTCGAGGGCTACAATGCCCTGTCATGGCTGGCGCTCGACTCCAATACGCACGATCGCCTCTCCTGTCTGCCCATCAATGTGCAGACTCTGATGGATCTGTACTATCTGACGGCAGCCATAGCCTAAGGATATACAGTTGTTACATCTGGATCAACATTATAGAAACAACAGCAGCAACCACTCAAAAACTCAATCAATCAAACGCAGTCACATGCTTCCTTTTAGCAGAACTTCCACTAGCTCTATTATATCAAAACTCAAGGCAACAACCGCAAACACTAAAGAACTGGTAATAGTTCTACAGCAATTCAAGAATCGAAGTTAACAGAACCCAAAAAACACCAACAGCATCAACAACAACAACAACAACAACAACAGTAGCAACCAAGCAGGCAGTGAACGCACAGATTATATAGCATAACGAACACGAAACTAAGAAAACTAAAATTATAAAATCTAAACAACCAATCAGATCGGTCACAGAGAGACAGAGCGGTGGTCTTCGATTATCGTTCACCCCGATGGGAAGTCTAGAAACAGCATTACTATATTTATTAATTGTCGAGAATTTTGTAAAAATGTGTCAAGTGTGTGCGAGAATTGTTTGTTTATTTTATTTTTTTTATACATATATATATATATATTATCCGATTAGTGTTTAATATTTATAAATTTACAAGAAGCAAAAAATAAGATGCGAGAGGTTAGCGAAAAGCAAAAAACAAACAAACAAACCACACAACGTAGGCATATATACTAATAGTGGAGATTGGAGAAATTTATATATAGCTAGCCGTTAAGTAACAAAAGTTTGTACATATTTACAACCAATTTCGTGCGTAAGCAAAACAAGGAGAAAGTGTAATTAATTAGTGTTTAGTTTACAACAAATTGGGAGAGAAGAGGAGGAGGCGTAAGGTTAATAAATTAAATCAAATAAATTGTGTAAATTCGTGTGTGTGCAAGGCGAGAGAATTAGTTTAAATTTAAATTATATACAAAATGAAACCCTCTTCCCCCAAAAGCTTAAGAACACACAGCCCAAAACAAAGAGAATCGATGGAAGCAACAAAGAAAACAAAAACATATACATAACACGAAAACGGTATACTGTAAATTTGCATATATAAAAAACAATATATATATTTATATCTGGGACGCAAAGCGCAGATGAAGGACGAAGAAGGAGTAGTAGAACTAAGTGCAAAGAACAGGAGCTAGAGTTTAGGATGAGCGTTAGGAAACAGTGTGCGTTTTATATTTTGTTTTTTTTTTTTTAAATTTGTGTCTTGAGTTTTTAAAATGTTTTACTGTCTTGTCTTATCTATGTTGAAACTTTTAACTTACACTCTTAAAATACACAAAACAAAAAAGAAGAAAACAAGAGAAACACCACTCACATAGCCAATTTTTTAACTATGAAATATACTTAAACGAAAAATGTGTACAAATTAATAATAAACAATGATTGTAAACAAACAACAACAAAGGGAAAGCTTTCTACACTCACCAACACAACACCAACACACACCACAAAACAAATACTATTGATTTTCGCTAGGCTTAGTTTTAATAAAACAGTTAAGTGTAAAGGAAAACCATTTATTGAACAATGAAATTATTTTTACCTGTGTACATTTTAATTAGCATAAATTATGTAAACAAAAACCTACGATTACAAAGACGTTTTCTAGTAATTATCACATAAACACATCCCCACACACACATGCATATCTTTTTAAGTAGTTTCGATTTCATTTTTAGTATTCTATTTTTGTGTAATAAAAACCCGAACTTATTTGCAAAAAAAAAGCAGAAATAATTTTTTAATTTCTCATTAAAGTATCCTATCGCTCAGATTATAGATCATCCATATCTCTATATCTATACGTATATCTATTTATACGCAAGTGCACGCCGCTGTAAATATGGAAATCGCTTTACAATCATTATTTTCTAGAGATTCGATTCATTATAATCGATCATGCTTGACCCGCAGGCCTTTTTTCCTAGCTATGGTTTCAGTTTCACACACTCACAAACACACACATAAAGGACAGTCTCATTAATTTCCCGAGGGGGGCATCCCCTCTCGGGGGCCAATAAAAAGCAAATAATTATAGCAATAATTAAGTGTAAAGCACAACAACAAAAATGTTTAAACTCGAAAAATTTACAGAAACAATTGACAACAAGAAAAAGCATTACAAGAAAACAAATGAAAAAATATATATGGAATTAAAAACCAAAAATGGAGGGAACAGTTTTTTTAATGAAAAAATACAACAAAAAAAAACTCAATTTACGAGTTGAAAATTTTTCTAAATAAAGATTTAGCATTAAACTAAGGAAAAACCACAGCAAACCATTTTCAATTGGAATTCGTGGCAACTGCAACACACACATACACACAAGCAAGGTTCATTGTCGTTCACCAGGCTCGACAGGAACTTATTGCAAATGATTAAGAAACATTAGAAATAAGAAACAAATGAGAATACAAATACAAAAAAGTGCATTAAGCGTTTTGAAAGGAGGAAACTAGCCTAGCCTAAAAGTATGCAATTATTAAGTTAACTTAGTTTCGGGCAGAAAGATTTGTTTATAAAACAAAAAGCAGAGGGAAAGCATGTTATAGACACCACACATACAGATACACACACTATATATATAGTAGTTCGAGATTGGGTGCGAGAACGTGTAAGTCAAAATCTAGCTACAGAATTGCATATTATATATATATACAATTAAATATTATATAATGGGCAAAAACAAAATGTTGTTGTAGTCAAATTACAATTAAGTTTTGTTTTGCTACAAAAAGTCGGAAAACGAAAAGCAAGAGAAAAAAATCGAAGAGCAAATATAGCAAAGGACAACAAAATGGGTCAAATTTTAACAAAAAATGTGCAAAGCAAACACAAAAAAATTTATAATAAAATAATAAGAGGAAAACAAAAAAACAACCAATGACAAAATAAAAGTTTGCAATTTTTGTAATTTCTTTACAGATTAAAGATTTGTTTTTGGCAAGAAGCAAGGCGATAACAAATACAAAACTAAAAAACATTTTTCAAATAAAAATAACATCAAATTCAAAAATGTTACGTGGTTTTCTTAAACTTAGGGAGTCTAGTTTTGCTAAGTAAAGATCCGTTTCCTCTCATGGGGCTGGCAACGTGAAACGGTTACGCCGCCCAATCTTGTCGTAGAAATCTCCCAATAAACGTTTGAACTCAAATCCATCTGCGTGGCGACAAGTAGACCAGGCCTCCACCAAAAAGTCCAGCTCCTTGGCGTTGCTAATGTGCTCCAAGTCTCCTGGAACGAGTAGTTAAAACCATTTTTATTTTAATTTGTATATAAAAGTTGTAGGCTATAAACCAGAGTTCAATATTTCCATATATTCGTGGTATTTTTTGTATTTAAATCATTTAAATTATATAGATGTGGATTTTAATAGTAATTAAAATTAAATTACGCTTAAAAATTATCTTTGTGTAAACGATTTTATATAATTGTATATAACATTTTTGTGACAAACAGATAAACTGTTTAATCCTTTAAGAATATTTGGATTTTGGCCAATTGGGATATTTTACCATACAAAAAAGTATTTTTTTTTTAAATTAAAAAAATTAAAGTTAAAGAACTATTAGCCCTTTAAGTGCCGAGTATAACAGATCTCAGGTTAGCGACTATCAAATATAAAACTCAATTTAAAGAAATTGCCCTTCGTACTGTCATGATCACATCTTCATCTCAACACCATACTCACTTACAACCACCTCCTTGACCTCCCACTCGGCACTATAACGTTCGCTGAGGAACTTCAATAACTCCAGCAGCTCCAGCGTCTTTAGATTGCCGCCGATCTTGTGCTTCGCCACGATCTCATCGTCTATCCAGAGTGTCAGGCGATGGCGCATCCGGTCAGTGTTGTCCCTGATCCGGGTCAGAGTCTTGAGGATTTGGTCCATCGTCCATAATGGTTGCTGCAGTCGGTCGAACAGGTAATTGATACGTCTCTCCCGCGTTTGCAGGTAGCGTCGGGTGTCCCGGGCGTTCAGTTGATTTTCTGTGTCGAAAATCTGAAGGGTCAGGGTCTTCACCTGCTTCATGGACATCCGGCCACCTTGAATAGACTGCTGCCACTGCTCTGCCTGCTTGGCAACAATCTTGGTCATCGATTCCGTCTCCGAAAGAAAGTTCACTAGGTTCATTTTGAGGAATTTTCTAATTTGCGCGAAGTTGAAATTGAAATTTAATGCCTAGCAGCTTTTTTTGCTCCACGAAACAGTGTTGGAAAGTGGAGAACGGAAGGAATTTCAGGGCTGCAAAACGGAGCCTTTTTTGTTTAACTTTTTTTTTACATTTATTACATTTTTTTTACAATATTTACTTTAATGATTTAGGTTATTACATTCATTTGATATATATCTATAATTTATCTAGATCGTATACTTTTCTTTTAATAATGTTAAGTGAAACGTTCTTTCTTTTAGAGAAGTCGATATTAATATGTAAACAAAGAAGAATTGTTATGCATTATTTTTACCATCTTTTACTGAAAGCCTTCTATATATTGATTTGTTTTAAATATTTTTTTATGTTTTTTTTTTTAACTGTAAAGTGGATTGTGACGCATTATCATAATAGCTTTGCTATTTATGTGTAGTAATAGGTCAAGATTATGTTAATTTTAATTTTATATAACTATTTTTTTTATTGTAAGCACTTCTTTATTATTATTTATGTAAATTTAGATGAAACATAAAGGTGGATTGTGATAAATTTTCATTACTTAATATTTTACCATTTCTTTGTAATAATTTAACAATATTACTTATATTATTTTCTAATGCTAAGTAAAATGATTTTCTCTTTACTGTATAACCTACTTAATTTCTTGAAGGCTATTTTCCTCTAAATACCTGAAAATGTTGGAGATTTTCTCCGGTTCTCCCGCATTGCATTGCGTGCCAAATTGATCAAGTGGCCACGATTAGGCAGCCAACTAACTTTAGTCGCATTAATTGCGATCATGTTGGCCTGCTTCCCCGCCGCTCCACCAACTGCCTTGCAATTAGCTGCGTGACGAAGGCGCTACAAAAAAAAGCAACTTGCAAACGATTTACACGCGTTTCATTTTCTGTTGGTGTTCAAACCATCCCTGGTTTACCAATCTCCCGATTGGTGGGTAGCTCTTTTCGGGATCAGGATAGAGTCGGGATCGGGATAGGGAGAATGGAGCTGGTGCTGTCAGGCGGCATGAATTACTGTGCGTTGATTGCCTTTAAGGCCTGATTGCAACAACAGCCACAACTTTGCACAAATTGCTGGCTGCTGTCCTTTTTTTTTGTAAATATTTTTTTTGCGGCATGCGGCAAACAGGTTTTTGGGCGGTTTGCCCCCCAGTTTTTTTTCGTAGCCCCTTCCGACTGCATTAATTATCAACAAATCATTTTTGCAGCACCGAAAGCAGCATTTATCAGCGATTATGCATGGACAAAGGAGTCGGTCGGGCTCATTGAACGTTGGACATGGGACAGCGTGGACAGCGGCTGCTCCACAACTCGCAAGTAGCAAGTGTCGCCCGACATGTGTTGCCTGCCTGGCTCTACCTCTGCCTTCTGCCCCTCTTGTGGATGTCATCTTGTGGATCTCGATGGCCAATCTTGATGCGCAGTCGCACAAATTTGTCAGTGGCCAAAAGACTTCACATGAAGAAAAAGTCTGCCTAAGATATTGGAATTCATTTAGTTAATTGATTATTAAAACAGCTGCATAAATGTGAATATATTTGTATTTTGAATACTTTTTTGGGAATAAGTCCCATTGATCCACATATTTCAATTAAATAATATAAGACTTCACTGAAATTCCGTGCTTTATTGTAAATATGTACTATAAAATTCATAAATGTTTTGATTAAAAACCATTAAGTATCTTATTTTGTACAATTGAAAAGTATACATAAAATATTATATAATTATTATACATATAATAATTGACATAAATTAACCTGATTTCCTTAATATTTATAAAAAGTAAAGAAAATATAAAATCATGAAGTAAAATTATTTTAAGCTATGGTATTTATAATCACATAATGTATTATTTCTTTAAATCTTTGCATAAACGTATATAGTTTTTTTTTCTTTTCAGTGCAGAAACAGGGTTCTGAGCTAAAGGCGTCGGCGACATGACATGGCATTGATAGGCGCAGAAAAAAAATCGAACCGCCGTTGATTTTGGCCTCGCAGCCTTGCAATTAAGATATTTTTATGTAAATTAATGGAAACTCTACAAGGGCAGAAGATGGAACCAGAGGAGGACCACGTAGAGCGTTCCTTTCGAGGAGACGAAGCTGGAGCATGCGTGCAACTTACAAATAAGTACAAGTCGCTCCGATTGGGAAGCCCAATTGCGCATTTTTAATTGGAAAGCTCACAGAAGAAGCCCAGCCCCAACCCGATCCCGATCCCGATCCCGAAACCGATCTTGAACCCGTTCAAACCAAGAAGCAAACAAAAAGTGACGCACCGAAAATTTATTGTTCCAAGGCGATCCAAGGGAATGCGATGCGGATCCAAAGGGGATCCGATCCGATGCGATGCGATGCGATCCGAGGAGCCGCATGTCGAATGGCGAGAGCAAACAGCAAAAAGGCCGCAGGCCGACTCTGCCAAGGCATTGTTCCTTCTTCCTTCTTTATAGGATGCGATGCAGCGAGCTGCGCCCCGTCGCTGGAGCTGCGCTGGAGCGCTCTTACTTAGGCATTTATGTCTGGCACTTGACACATTTTGTTATGGCATTTTTCAGCTACCGCGCGACTCCGCCGACTCGCTTGACCCAATCAAAATTCCTGGACCTTGCACTTGAATGCGTTTAATTTGTAAGATTTGCCTGGGTCGATCGGCGGACAGGGCCAAGTGTTGAACCTTATGTTCCAGAGCAGAACAGAACATTAAGTTCCAAGAACATTAAATCTCAGGGATCAAGCGAGGATGTGGTGTAAAGAAGAAGAAAGTACTTTTTGAATAACCGGATAAAGGCTTAAATAAACCCATAAAACAAGGAATGGATTTTTTTCTAAATTGTTTTATTCACTTTTCTAATAAATAAATAAAAATAATCCCTCTGAATTAATTTCTTTTATTTTTGCAAGAAAAACTAATGAGTAGGAGTAAATATGCAGAGTGAGCAGTAAATATATTTAGCGATTTCCTCTTAAGATCATCTGAATGCTGTTTGCCTGCATTTTCCATTACCTCGTTTCGCATTTCCGATTCTCTGGTCCTTGGGCAACTGAGAAAAGAGCAGCCCATCATTTCTGCATTATTAATTCCTTTTCTAGCGTAAGCCAACTTATTTGCCTGCTTATCTCCGCCAACATTCTTTTGGTCCGGAGCGCACGTAATGGGGATCAGCAACGAAGTATCTGTGGAGTATAGGGTGGTCAGACTAGATACCACTTCCTGCACAGAGAAAAATATGTTCCAAGCTCAATGTTTACCTATTTAACAAAATCAAACAATATCTAGAATAGAAGCTGAACACAGAAAGAGGATCCTTGCAACCAAGAATAGAGAAATAATTGAAGATGATCCGTGAAACATTTTTCTATTTGACTTGCAAGTATTATTAATCCTCTTAAGTATTTAGTGAAATTTATTATTAAGTTGGGCCGAAATCCCGGCGATACTGCGATACCGGGCCAACCCACGGCAGAGGTGGAGCAAGCCCCTAGCACTCCGCCTGATTCCAAAAATCAGTTTAACATTTGTTGTCCTCCAATGAAGGAACTTTCAGATGTTAAGCTGATAAGAACAGATAATACACTTTGATCTTAGCCATAAGGCCGAGAAGCGATAACTACACAGAACTCATGTAGGCAAAATCATCCTTGCTATGCCAGAAACAGTTGGGACTTATTGTGTTTGAAAAGGTAAAAACACATTAATACTGTGGTGTTTACTTCATGGGATACTTTTTGAACAGGACCTTATTGTAGAATTGATCTGTAGTTATATATATTTATTATTATACTAATATTATAATTAAAATATATGTATGTACACCAAATATTTTTATATTTTCTTAAGGATATTTTACTGATTTAAAATATTTAAAAAACAAAACAAATTCCTTCATTCATTTTAGGGATGACAATCTCTAGTAAATCTCTATCCACTTCTTTGACTGATATTTCTCTCTGTACAGATCTCAGTGCAGCTGCAAACTCGGACTGCTGGCCAGTTGAGGTTGCTGTTGCCGGTAGCGTTTTCCGATTGCCGGACAAGCAAAACGAGAGCAGAACGAGTCTAGTCCTCGCGGGGGGACAAGTTGATTTATTCTAATCTGTATAAGCGTTGCTATTATAAAGCAAAAGCAAAGCTAAAAGCTAAAAGGCCCACGGAGTAGACAATGCTCGCCAGCGGCTCTCGGCCATGTCCGAGAAGTTAAGGTTAAATTGCAGATCGAAGGGGAGCGCATACTGGTCCTAGGTTGGTAAGTTCCTGGGCTTCAAGTTCCCTGGTCCGACCAGTTTGATTCTGTGCATTGTAATTGGATTTGAGCCGCCGGTGCAGTCGCAGCTGCAGATTCTAATGACTCAGCAGCAGCAGCAGCAGCAGCAGGAACAGGAGAGCCAAGTTAACTTTCTGGGTTCCTGTCCCATTGTTCTTGATTTGGCCGAGGGCTTAAGTTTCATACAAAATCCAAAGCCAAAGCCTTTCACTGCCATTAATGCACTCTCGGGCCATCTCTCGAAATGAAGATGCATGCGCTAATTTATCGACTTCGCAGCCGAAGGTAGTACCTTCCAGACATGCAAAATGTCGCCGGCAAAGAATGTTATCTACGCCCAACGTCGTCTGAAAGTGTCGCTGGCAAAGACAAGGAACCGTTTTGGTGGAAGGAGGAGCAGCAGTATCCAAGGGAAAGACGGGCAGGAGGACTGGTTTTGGATGGAGTGGCGATGATAGCAAAGTGCCAATGCAAAGGGGTTAAGGCAAAGGCGGAGGCGTCAATGGGTTCGAGTGGTAGCACAGCAGTCTCTGTAACACCCACTTCGATGCAAAGTTCTTATCTTTTGTACACTTTGCTCACAAAAAGAGTATCCACACTATGCTGGGTAACTGGGAAAGCATATATAGAGATGAATTTAATACCATGTTCATATTAATTTAATAGTTAAAAGTAAGATTTTTATAAAACTTTAGGTACAATTTAATTAGAAGAATTAAGAAGCTTTATGAGTTGAGTAATTCTATAGTTAAGCATCTAATTATTATTATTTTATTATTTTATTACAAATAGGCCTAGAAAAACAAAACTTAAACTTACTGCTGGTTGATTGTTGTGCAACATTGTTGTGGCAACACCAATGAGTGTTGCAACAACGTTACGTGTTGCTCATAGTAACATAAGCTTCGATTCATTCTTGTGCACTGTGCCATGTTAGATTTAAGGGGTATTATAAATGTTAGCCCATAAATAAAAACGTACTTAGACACTTTTACTCTATCCATTTTCATTCAAATTAACATATATAATTTACGGTTTAGAATATCACAGTCTTATTATTTACTTAAAAAACATACATAAATAATGTATTATTATGAAGAAGACACTTTTATTATAATATATACCTATATTTAAATTTTGAACGAATAGAAATAAAAGATTGTTTATCAATCCTTGTTTTTATTCATAGTATGTGTTACTTATACAACTAAATATTATATTCACATAAAATTAATAGCTTTAAATAAAATAAAAAACCCAAACGATAGGCTTCTGAGATGGAAGTTTAATTGCCTGAACTCTGTAAGCCAATTAAAGCGTATTCAAGATTCATCTCATCGCAGTAGTTAGCCTCGAATTGTTTTCGCTGTCGTCGCATTGCGTTTTATTCAAATTTCAACATGCTGCTAACACGCAAGAAGCCATCCGAAGGATGCGGATGAGCGGCAGGAGCAGGAGCAAAAACAGACACAGCAGGAGTACCCATATCGGGTGTAGCGGGTGTAGGCGGTGGCCAAATCACGTAATGCGCCATGCAAACATTGTTAAAACACTTGTGGCCCGAAGATGGCACTGCACTCGACTCCTCTTCACTTGATTTTATTTTCGCGCATTTTCAATTCGTATTCTCTCCCCCTGGGAACCTAGCAGCAGGAATGGGGAAAAAGGAAAAGCAGCAGCATTGGACTTTGCGTTTATTTAAATTCATTTTCCTAGAATGCCCCAAGTTGCCATCTCAGTCGCATCGATGTGCAATTTGTTTGTCGCCGGCGAAAGACACTCCGAAAACTGCATCCGCTCCCTGCCGGACTTCTGTGGATCTGTCTATCTATCTGACTGGGCGATGGGGTCTGAGCCCGGCCTGGAAGTAGCAGCCCGCCGTCAGCCAACTGCGTCTGCGTATGAAAATTAATTGTTGCCACTCGTGACGACGTCGACATCCAGCGAATGTAAACGCAACGGAGCAGGGGCAGTGGCACTGGCAGAAGCATAAACATCACACTTGGAGAACGCTTTTGAGAAAGCAATTAGATTTGGTTGTATTTTGATATTTTATGGTACAATATCTTCTTAAGACTATAAGCTTTAAATTGAAATGGTTTTAGAAAGCTTTAAATTCACAGCAAAAGCTTATTTAAATAGAAAAACATTCTTAAATTGTGTATTAATTTTAAAATAATATCTCTATGGTCTTAATAATATTGATATTCAATAAAAATACTATTTTTTTACTTACTTACTTAATTTATATCAAAGAAAAAAAGATATCTCTTGACCCCTTTGGAAATATTAACATTTTTTTTAAGATCCTTGCTATATGTATAGCGAACTGTGTGTGAGTTTTGTGTATAAAAAACCCCTCACAGTTTCTGGAGATCTCATAGTATATTTTATATTTATATTTCCTTTAGTTGTGGCCTGGAAAATATATTTTTTGGAGAGTGCATCAGTGAAGACCGACAGGAATATGAACGGCAGCGCGAATTGCAGAGTTGCAAGTTGCCAGTGGGCGGCGATGGGTCGCATATCGTTTAGATTTATGGACCGCTCTCGTCGGCCGAGTGTCGCGTGATAAGTCTATAAAATGTACATTACATTTGTACGTGCAAATGGAAGTGGGCCGATTTGCATATTTGCGAAAGTTTTCACCCATTGCCTCGCGTAGTACTTTCATTATACCATCGTCCCAAGTTAGCCCCAAGAAAACTGCACTTCTGGTGGCGGTGAAAGGCGTTTCCAGCTCCAGGTCCCTGACTTGGGTCCTCTGAACGGTTTTGGACCTGGAAGCGGACGCGAAGTGGTGCCATCATGTGGGCTGACCCAGCGTCACATTAACTGTGTTAATTGTATTTCATATTGCCGGGTGTCTGGTGAAAGGTTGGAAAGTTTGCTGACTTTTGTCACTGCCTGAGGGATGGGTTCGCTCTTATGTCAGTGAAGTGATAGGAAACCAAAAGGAGTTGTGCGCGGATTTATTCGATAAATAAGCACTTATTGATTGATTCCACTTTCATAAATTGAACTTTAATTTAATGAGTAAAATTTACAAAGGTGGAGTAAGAGCTTTCTTGGCAAAGACAGCTGGGTGTTTAAGTGTATTTATGCTGGTTTCTCAGGTTTTAAGATCTATAACCAATACTTTCCTCAAGAAAAGCACTTTTTTTTCTGTAATAAAGCTCAAGTTAAATCTTGATTTACTATAATATTATATATAGAGTCATGGCATTGAGATTTCCGGATTAAATGGTAGACGCTGAGGTACTAATTCCCCTGACATCGCTTAACCTGCTCATCGCCAGAGTCTCGTCTCCGATCCCAAGATGTTTGGCAACCGGGGAGTCAAAGCTGAAGCCTGAAAGTGCATAATCTATGCACAGATCTACTCAACAGATTGTCACTGTCTGTTCCCCTTCGTTTGGCCCCGCCACTTGCCTGGTTTCCCTGGCCTTTAGCGTCCATTGTTCAGCGCAGTTCCTTTGGTTTCTCAGGCGCTGCGCTTTGTTCAATCAATTTTTGCTTGATTTACAATTTCAAGTTGATGACATTTCACCAGCAGGAGCAGCAGCATCGAGTATCAGTCGGTTTGTCAGTCTCCGGACTCACTCCGGAGCAGAGCGAGTCTAAGGCAGTGCAGAGGAGAGACGGCGAGTGCTCCTCGTGACACATTGCTCCATTAATTTGATGGATTGTAAAGTTTTCCGCTTCACCGACTTGGAGCGTCGCATGGGTGCCGAAAAA
This sequence comes from Drosophila truncata, assembly GCA_008042515.1. Classification (NCBI taxonomy): domain Eukaryota; kingdom Metazoa; phylum Arthropoda; class Insecta; order Diptera; family Drosophilidae; genus Drosophila; species Drosophila truncata. Next base: position 24,614 of record VNJQ01006693.1, on the reverse strand, counting down.
AAAAACGAATCACAAAAAAAAACGTAAAGAAAAAAGGGAAAAGTGCAAGAAAAAGGAAAATTAAAGCACATATCGGTGTGTGGGGGGAAATTCGCTGCCTGACTGACGGCTGCCAGCGGTGAATGTTGTAAATTTATGCCTGCCCAAGTTGACGCTTCACTGAATTTGTGTGTTAAATTGTCACCAGCAAACGACCCCAAGATGGGCGCTGGAGCACAGACCCTTCAGAGGGATGTGTCCAGGATTCATGATATCGCTGAAAGGACATTTGCATTGTGGACACGGCCAGTGAATTTCTCGCACGCCTCAGTTCATTTGAAGTTTTTTACCTAAATTGGGCCAACCATTTTTGGGGGCCCCAGCTTGTTTTTTTCCATGCACTGATAGAATAACATTTTTTTTTATTTATTTGTTATACTATATTCCGAAAATTTTCCATTTCACATTAAAGATTAAACTTAGCTTATTTCAGCACATAAAATCCTTTAAAAGGAAAATTATTACAGTATTTTAAGAACTAAGTGTAATATTTTTTATAAATAAGAAAGAAAGGTAACTGAGGCTTGCCGAAGTTTATATGTATATCCTTGCAGATTGCAATTAAACTATAAAATTAAAATCGAAATTCTGAAAAAATAATAAGTGCCCAAAGCTCAAATTTGAAGAAAATATGTTGAGAAGCAGCGGAGTTACGATTTTTCCTATTATTTTCATGATTGATCCAATGATATGATGATTTTGATGAAATTAAAAACGACATTCTGGAATAATAATAGGTTGCCAAATATCAAGTTTGGTAAAAATATTTTGAAAGCTGACAAGCTTATAATTTTTTTTCGAAACATTTTCCGATCGTTCCTATGGCAGCTATATGATATAGTCGTCTGATCCGACCCGTTCCGACATATGTACGAGTGAGAGTATATAGAAGACTATGCAAAGGTTCGTTCAGATAGATTTAAAACTGAGGGACTAGTCTGCGTATAATCGGACAGACGGACGGACAGACGGACAGACGGACGGACAGACAAACATGGCTAGATCGACTCGGCTGTTGATGCTGATCAAGAATATATATACTCTATAGGGTCGGAGATGTCTCCTTCACTGCGTAGCAAACTCCTGACTGAAACTATAATACCATGTAAGAGTATAATAATATATAAAGATCTGACCTTGAGAATGTAGTTAATGACCATTCTGATACAAACTTAGTTAGGTCGATTTTCCACTTTATTGATAAAACGGAGTCAACTTTACTTTAAACAAAGCAAAGAATAAGAAAAGGGATGCTCAGATTTCAATAAAAAATAAAAAAAAAAAACATTCATTGTAAAGACAAAAACAAAAAGTTTGTTATTCACTTATACTTATAAAAAATTATTAATGAAAACATTTTGAATATTAGTTAGTCCAAGTTAGGTTTTTGGCTACCACTTGATTTTTAACTACCATTTTTAACTATTCATTCGATGTTTATGTACCCCGCCCAATAAATGAAAATTCTTTGTGCTTTTACCGTTTTCATACCTAACCTGATCCGCTCCGTTTTGTTAGCGTTTAAAAACGCTTTAAAATTCAACATGCTGGCGAGCAAAGAGTTTTCCCTCAGCGATTTGGTGGCGATTTGCAAGCGTTTATGGCGAACGCTTTGTTCTGCCAACTAAATATGACAAGCATTGGAGCCGAGCCCACATTTGGATGGCCAAGGATGGTGGCCAGCTACAGCTCGACTTCGGACCATCCACGCAGAGCCAGAGATCGAGCTGATAGGCCCGTTTTGCATAAAATGCAAAGCATATAGACGCTGGCGGAAATGCGTTTCGAGTCCTTCGAGACGGAGTCGCGATGCACTGGAAAATAGGTATTATGAGGTTTTTTTTAATTCATTCATCGGTGACATTAGGTTGTGGAAGTGTTGTTTCTTACTATAAATATTTTGTATCACATTTAGGAAGTATTTTAAATTTTAAAACCAATCCACTTGCGTTTATTATCATTTAATGTTGGCCAATTGACAGTTTCTCTATTTTTATTTTAACATTAATAATAATAATAATATAATTAATAATAATAATAATAAATAATTTGTTTAGCGAAATCTTAATAAATCAAAAAACAGTTTTTTTACTAATATTTTAGATATTATCATTGTTTATAGATCATTTCATCGAAAACTTTGGAAGATTTTTGGATAGAGATAACAGGAATCCTTTTTACCACAACACTTGCTTTAGATAAATGATAAACCTTAAATTTAATCAGCAGCAGTGGGATACTGATCAGGAAGGATTGCAAGAATTCAAACCAGTCTATAAATTTAGAATAATATCTAAATTTAATGCTGTTTTTGATTTAAATTATTTTCTTTGATTTAAAATTCTACGTTTAAATAATCACATTTTTGTGATATTTAGTTGCATAATTTTAAACTATAACAAACCTTATATTTAAGAACTTCTTTCTGTGTGTGCTGATGTGTCTGTTGCACTGGCAACATGCAATGCCAACACGTTGCCACCGGGTAGCGTCTGGCGGACATCGCAAAAAGGGCTTTGTTTAATTGCGAGCTTGCAGTTTGCAGTTTTGCCGGGCTTCCTTTTACGATTCACCATGTGCCCCGTTCCCCGCTAACTTGATCCCCCCGATCCCCGGATCCCGATTCCCTGCTCACCTCCTGTCAACTGCATGAATTGTCCCTGGAGGCATATGCACCACGCTGCCTGCAATTGAGAATCGGAGCACGCTTAAAGTTTTGGCCAGAGCCAGGCCATACGAATTCCTGTGCCCATGCCCATGTGCATGTCCAGTTCCTGTTGCCTTTCCACGCACAACCGCGCATAATAATGAAGTCGGCAGGAGCAGGAGGAGCGCTGAAGAAGGATCAGGCGCTGGAGCGGCAGTAAACCAGTTTGACCTGTCTAACACCCCTTTCCCAGCCCATGCCCCGTCTGGAATCATTGAAAGCCTGGAACTTTGCCTTGCATTTTGTCATATCAAGTGATTAATGGCTGATTTTCTTCTCCTCCAAGAGGTCCGTATTGACCCCCATTGTGAGGCATTAGAATCCCATTTGTCTAGGCTTGCTGCCGGGGGAGGTTTAGTGAATTGGGTTCAAGTTAATCAAGTAAAAGGAATTTCTTATCTGCTGTTTGGCATGAGAAGAAATATTGTCCATAGAATTAGCAAACTGTCCCTTAATGCATCAAATCGTTTAGAAATCTCTGGTTTTTTATTGGGTTCTATAAAAATTAAACACAAGTGATATATTTTAAAATTTTAATAGAAGTTCCTCAAAGGTATTTTCTCATTTTATTTTATAAAATTTAATTCAATTATTTGCCTTTTTCTACTGTATCCTAATGATTTTCTTTTAACCTGAGCCTGTTTGCCTTGAGCAAACCGCACATGGCAACTCTCCTGATTTAAGCGGATTCTTTTTCGGCTGGCCCAAACTTTGTCCCAGTTATCCAGCACTGCTTTCCCATCTGTTCCTGTGCCCCCTTGCCGTCATTCCCGGCGACTGTTGGCCAACTGTTTACCACAACAAAGGCCGAGCGGGCAAACGAACTGAAAGTCCCTGCAAGAAGTTCTTTTAAAATCGCGCACGAGTGAGCAGAGGTAGAACCCCCTTTTTATTATCCCCTTTTTGTGGGTTGCATATGCAACCGCGCCCGCTTTCTAATGCACTCAGAAAATGTTCAAGAATTTTCGATGATATTTAATGAAAAATAAAATAAAATTTTAATTTTTTTAGACAAGTTGGATGATGAGGTAAGTGCTGCACTTGTCTTCAATACGTTATCTGGCATAAAGGTGAGTCTGGATTTAAGTAAATGAAATAAAGCATTATTTTCCTTTAAATTGGCAAAAAAAACATGCTAATAATGCTTAGTGCATGTCGTCGGTTTAGTGCTAGCCGCAGGTTTTTCGGGCCTTAGCCACTCTGTCTCTCTCGCCCTGTCTTGGCTCTTCCGCTCTTCTGGCCGCTTTCGTGCAATGCATTTCTATTGTTCTTACCAGAAGAGAGCAGAGCCAGTAAACTGCCAACGGGATAAAGAAATTACAAAGGCAAAAACAATCCGAGCAGAAGGGGGAAATGGCCAAAACAAAGGCTGCACTCCTGTTGGCCACTCCTCGAAAACGTAACGAAGTCGCCGTCGCTGTGGCCGCTGCCATCGCTGTTGTTGCCACAAAATGAGCGCTTTATACCTACTTAGATCGCTATAAATTTGGCTTAAGGCAAGAAAAGTGTTGCCGTCGCATTGTGGCACAGTGGGGTCTATTCCAAACGAGATGAGTACAATGGCCGGAGTGTCAACGCGGATTAGAGATGTTCTTCTAAATAGAAATAGTTTGAGCTTATTAATAAATTGGTAAATTAAGTACAGTTAATAACAGTTTAAGTTTGGGTTGTGTTAGTTACATAAAACAGTTAATGAAGGTTTTTTTTAATAGTACAACTTTTTTATTTGATTTTTCATACATCTAACTTATTATACCGCATTTTCAAAGCCTTTCTGTAGATTATTTCTTGAAGATTTAACTTCTTATGCACATTATTTAGTAAATTTTGCCTCAAGCCAGTAATTAAATTGTAAGCCACAAAAAATTCAAAACAGAAGCTTTCTGACTAACATAATTGGCAGTAAAAAACGCAAATAACTATAAGTAATTTAGTGATTATGATGTTGGGGCCATAATTATTTTATTATCAGTAGGTAATAACTTTAGAAATTTGCTAACCATATTTGCAATTTAATTATGTTTTTTACCCACTGTACTGCTAGGGTGGTTCAGGCTCCTTGCCATCCGAAGTCCCAAGCTCCGAGTTGCCGAAATGCGGAGTTAGCCTCGTTGCCGTTAGTGGAGTTTAGACGCCGCCGCCGCGAGTCCACATGATTTATGCGATTATTCTTTGCGCAGCGCCCAACTTTATTGTTTTATGCTTTTGTGGCCAGCGACGGTTACTCCGGCATCTCGTCGCTCCGACGCTCTGTTCTTCTGGCGTTCTGGCAGTCCGCTGGATCGCCGTTCTGCGACTTGCAACTGCAACTGCACTCCTATCTGGCCGAATTGCCGCTGGCTTCGATTCCAGCCTGCCTCCATAGTAAGTGCACTCAAAAACATTATCTTAAATGATATAATAGGATATAATGTTCAGTTTTAGAAAAGCCAATCCGCTATTTTTAGATATGTACATATCTTTATTCAGACTCGAATATACTCGAATAACTACGAACGATCATTAGCAGAACTTAGACTTGGGAATTTCTAGTGCAAGAGTACTGTGAAGAGTTCTATTAATTATCAAGTCTAAATTATATTATTAAGAATTGAGTGAAACTTTCTTAAAGTAAAGCAAGGAATACAATTTTTTTTAATTAATACCAGAAATGTAATATAACAAATATATATGAATTATAAAATAATGAAAAAATACTACTACTAATAATAATCCAGTTAATTGATCTAAATCTATATATTTTGTGATTAAGAAATATTCAAAATATATTTATGCCGTAAAATAAATTACTGATATATTTGTCTCAGTGTGCAGAGGGGGGTCCTGCGCTGAAGCTGGCAATTATTGGGCGATGGAGCATATGCGGCCAGAACGCAGTGCAGCTGGGCATCGAGAAATCAGGGTATCCGAGGTATCGGGGCGAAGGGTAGCGTAGCCGAGGTATCGAGGCATGCGCCGCAGCTTGCCGCGCCGGGTTAATGTCTTGTTGGTTATTGCCACGTCTGTTTTGCACTTGGCTGCCATGAGCCCATTTGTAATTTGGCACTAACGGGTCTGTTGATCCCATAAATTGCACTGCCACATGCAGCCGGGATTGGGTTTGGTGTTGGTGTTGGTGTTGGGGATTGGGATACCGAACGCCTGGCTGGCTTATCAATATCTGTCCATTGGAGCCAACCTAGACGAGTTCATTACGGGGCGTATCGCGGTAATAACTGTCAGATCCGGAAACGCATAAACCGGCAATTTAAATGGGCCGACCCATGGCTGTAATAAGAGGCGTCAACCTTGAGCATGCAAATTATTCCGACTTCGTCTCCCGGATCAAACCTCGTCTCCCCTGCTCCGATTTCAATTATCGGTCTTTGGTCCGGTTTTCGACATCGCCATCGCCATAGACGTAGCCGTAAATGTGCAACGCGAATTGCACTGCAGCTTATTTCTATATATGAATTACTCTCGGCCATAAAACCACAACAATTATCGGCAGTTTCCCTCTCATAACATTTTTGTCTTCTAGACTTGGCTTTCCGTCTTAGCAGCCAAACCAATTCGAGCTGACTTAGCCTTTGCAGTGCTTGACTGCAGCTGCTGTGGTCTATTTTTGGTAACTTGTCCAAACGAGCTATTGTTGTCATCGTTTTTTGTTTTTATTTTTATTGGGGCGTGTACCGAGACAAAAAAAACTATAAAAATCCATAACTAAACAGGGACAGGGATCGATCCGATCGACAGAAGCGGTACCGTGGGATCTCAAGATAAACTTATAAGCGTTTAGATATTTTCAATCAAAAACTATGATGTGCATTTTGCTACAAATTAAATATTTAAACAAGAAAGGAAGATAACTTCTGCCAGCCGAAGTTTGTATACCCTTGCAGATTGAAATTGAACTATAAAATTTAAAACGAAATTATAAAATAATAATAAAAAACTGCCTCTCAATTTTGATGAAAATATGTTGAGAAACAGCGAAAATATGACTTTTTCTTTTTTTGTTTTATGGTGATTATTTATGGCTGTTAATAAACTGCTTTTTCTATTATTAAGAAACAATTTGTAAATAGGGTAAATATACAATTGTAGTATATAATTTTCAAACAAAAGAACTATATATTGATTTATTTTATTTTAATTGAATATAAGATAACCCATACATTTGCTAATGATTTATCAATTTTCTAGCGGTTTTTGATGCAAAGGCCAATACATAAATTAATATTTTATTATTTTATTTTCGATGAATCAAAATAATTCAATTACAATATTAATAAAATTTCAGATAATTTTAACAGGTAAAAGAAAACAAATAAAATACAATTTGCGAAAATGAATAATTAACAACTATAGTTTGATGTTAAATTGCTGACTTTGGTTAAATTACGATATATCCAACGAAACGATATTTTCAGTCCGATATCATGAGCGATATATCAAACTTTTCCTTTCGATATACAGTGCTTCTCTTTATTTTTATTAACATAAGCTGTACAAAAATACTTATCGCCATAAATTAATTTATTTTACGACCAAAAACTACCATAATAACTACATAAAACCAAAGTTAATTTGTCTATAAACCAAAACGGATCAAATCAATTATTCAGTTAACATTCCTTGTCGATAGGCTGCAAAAAAATGGTACAAGCACTGACCCAAATAAGCGATTTCATAACTTTTATTGACCTCCCAACGACAGCACTCGGTCCATTATACCCGGCTTGAGTGTCGAGTTATTGGCGTGGCCCAAACAAAATGCAGTTGTGACTTGCCTTCTTAGCTGCAGCTGCACCAAAGTTGCCGTTGTTGCCGCCTGTGTTGTGTGCAGTTGTTGCTGTTGCAGTTGCCTGTGCGGCGTTGTTAATGTGAATTTGATTAAAGCGAACGGGCTGCGAAATACAGTCCGAATAGGAGCCCGGTTTTTGGGATCAGAGCCCAGATAGCAGCAGCACTCGAACCGCTCACTTCGGGCTAACAGAGCCGCACCGTGCCACTCCAGCGCCAATTCAATTGCTTATTTACAATGTGCTAAAATTGTGTGCCCCTACAATTGTTCATTAAAAAGTCGGCACGAAGCGATATTGATTTTGGTTTTCGCCTGTCCGGTTTGCGGCATAATTAAATGTGGGCACAGCCGCAAAAACACGCCAACTTATCGAAATAATAACATTTATTTTAAGCCAATCCGGCCACGTCATGGTGATACCACCCCACTTCGCCTCTCATATCCACATCCACGCCCAGTCCAGTCCCAGATCCAGTTCCACGTCGGAGTTCCAGTTTCGATTTCGAGTTTCGACTGCACTTCCAGCTGCACGGAGTACTTAAAATTTGCATTAGCATTTTCTTTTAAGCCTTACGCTAGTATCCTCATAATTAAATTTTAAATTTTTTATGACTCATCGCAGCCGAGCCTCCATTGCTGTGGCCTTCATGCCCTTATTAACGGCATGCTTAATTTAGCTTTGTCTCAAGTTGACCATGTCTTTATCTATGCTTTGTATCCGATCCTGCAAGCGTAAAATTAATAAAAGTTCCTCCAATGACGCTCCCTGAATATCCTTACCATCCAATTTTCGATGGGACTACCGATACTGGGAAAGTTTTAAAAAAGAACCTTAACCGCTGTTTGTAAAAGGCTGACTATTAGAGGCTAAACACTTTAAAACACTTCGGACGGCTTTATCTAGAATATATTCTATATTCTAGAATTTCGGTTTTAATTTCATAAAAATCGGACGACTATATCTTGTAGCTGACGTAGAAACAAACAAGGAAGTAATAGAAAAAATCATAACTCCACTGTTTCTCAATATATTTTCATCAAATTTGAGATTTGGCCACTTATTATTATTTAAGAATTTCGATTTTAATTTCATAAAAAACTGATGACTATATCCTGTAGTAGGAACAATCAGGAATATAATAATAAATAGGCTTGCATATTTTTCAAAATACATGCTCTCCCAAGTTTTTAGGCCCTGTTAAGTCTATCTACCAGACATAGAGAATATTTCTATTATTGGCAGCAATGATTGAAACATAATTTTTACGAGTGTGGCACCCTGGAAACGCGGCAACTTGCAAACCAGCAACCGGCAACTGGCGATTGTCGCATTCGTAATGAGTTCTGTGATCCCCACGGTCGCCATGCAAATTGCCGCCTGTCAGTGTCGCCTGTCGAGTGATAAGCTAAGGCGAGTGCTGAGTTTTCGCCACCGGCGTTGGCCATCAGCCATTGGCGTATCATCGGCGAGGAGGTCTTTGCCTGCTATCCGACGGGGCGGAATGGGAAGTGGGGGATTGCCGGCTGTCAGGCCGATAGCCACTCCGTCCCACAGTCCACACAGGCTTTGGGTGTGGCATGCGGCATTCTCTCGACACGAGAAGTCAATTTGGCGCGTTGGCAACTGTTTCACTCCGCTTGGCTTTCATTCGATTCAGAGGCGAGTTCCCACCGATAGCGAACTCCGCTGACACAGAGACATACAAAACAAAAAGTTCATAAAATGATCATAAACGGATTTTCACTTTCCACGCTTACTTTCCTTTGACGGTAGCTCGCATTTTATGGAAATTTCTTACCCCAACTCGAGCTGCAACAATTAAGCAGAGGCAGGCCAAGCTTAACCAATCAACTGGGAGCCGGGCTGCTCTGACCATAGAATTCTTTGATTTGCATATCTAAGGCATTAACTGAACGCTCGTTTGGGGCTTTGATGCCGCTTTGCATAGATTTTGAGAGAACTCAAGTATTTATTTTCATCTGCTGCCGCTGCTGAGGCTGCTTTTTACATGATGGCAGTTCATTGTTCGAACATTCATCTACCGTTAAGATGACGGACCAAGGGAGATGGTCGAAATTTGTGCCAAGGTGAAGGGTTAATGCTCTTCTCTAAAGAAATATTTAACATAAATTTACTAAAATGTCTTTAATTTAGGAACTTTAGGAAACTTAGGAAATCCTAAATCGCTTTTTAATATTATTATATATTATAATATATAATGTTATAATTTTTAATGACGACTCTATAAAGCATACACTGTATTAAGGATATACTGTACTTCTTTATCACCATCAGCAGTCAAGTCAATCTATATTGTATGCTTACAGACTCAAACAACTTTCATTATACCCTTGCAGAGGGTATTATAATTTTGGTCAAAAGTGTGCAACGCAGTGAAGGAGACATCTCCGACCCTATAAAGTATATATATTCTTGGTCAGGATCACCTCCTGAGTTGATATAAGCATGTCCGTCTGTCCGTCTGTCCGTCTGTCCGTCTGTCCGTCTGTCCGTCTGTCTGTCCGTCTGTCTGTTTCTACGCAAACTAGTCTCTCAGTTTTAAAGCTATCGACTTGAAACTTTGCACACACCCTTCTTTCCTTTGCACGCAGTATATAAGTCGGAACGGCCGGGATCGGCCGACTATATCCTATAGCTGCCATATAACTGATTGATCGGAAATGCTATAACTTCGGCGATTTTAA